>CABFWO010003045.1:0-99077 GCA_902155825.1 Timema genevievae | reverse complement strand
ACAATTCCAGTTTTTCACAAAAGCAGTTTATTACAAAATTGTCGGAATGGATACCATTCCGAGTGGATACAATTCAGTCCCCTCTTTGTGACTAAGCCAAATAACCTTATTTTTAGATAATTTATAAAAGTTATGTTTACAAAAAAAAACTACAAGATAAAAATAATAATTTTGTTATATTGTTATTGTTTTTGTTTCAACACTATATATTTAATACTCGCTGAATAAAATGTAAATTTATTAACTTGGGAGAGCCTATCTTAACCTTCTGTGACATCACAGGAAGGCACCGGCTTTAACCATGTTGTAATAAGGTACTATGCTCCAATAAATAAGTTGGAATAGTGGTCTAAATAACTAAATAAAACACTGATTTACATACACATTTTAACAAGTTTTATTAAGATATCTCAAAAGTAACGTCTAATTTTATCATACAAAAAGCACATTCATAACACAAAGACCCGGATATTAGTCAAAACTTCATAAATTGTACTTTCAATCACAACTTTATGGATTTAAAAGTTACATTTATGTATTGTAGTTGTATAATTTTGGCACTTATATTAAAAGCTACCATAACTTTCATTTATTATAGATCAAATAATTAGGCCACTTTGTAAGCAACAAATATAATGAATCAAGCAATGCTTGCCTTTGTTTAAATAAGTATTTTTCCTATTTGTAATTCCAAATAAACATTCTAGTAACTAGCATATTCACCTTCTTCGATGCTAAGGCGTGCAATAGACTTGGCTGCCGATAACAGGGAGATCGGGGTTCATATCACTGTTGGTTACTGAGGGTGATTTTTCCTAAATGGTTTTCCATTCTTCCTCCATGTGAATGTGGTACGCTTCCAAATTCAACCTTCCTAGTCCCTAATTTATTCGCCTGATTAGTACATAGGCACATAACCTGAACAGGTATTAGACGCGGTGCTAAAAAATAATATATTACTGTACACTAGTTTTAAAGTGTTCCAAAACCGACTTCACACTGCATGCTTTTGGCCAGAACCGCTTGCAATAATGACACATGGTTCATTTGTAATTTAACTTCAGTAGGATCATTGCTATTTTGTAGCTCTCATCATAATATATACGGATTTTCTTTATCATAGTAATAATAACGGCTGGTTTTTATTTAATGGTGCAGGCTGGCCACAGATTGGAAAAAATCAGAAAACCTGGAATTGTTTTCGACCTTATTCTTATTAACAACTATCAGAAGAACTAGGCATTGCCTGGAGTAATCATGCAATGTATTGCGTGGCTACACTGGGCACTCTCTTTTATTTGCTTTGAACACTCGGAAAAAATATCTTTACATTTTATTTCTTCCGAATGAGTTTTCAATCAATTTAAAAAATATAGTAAAAAAATTTAAAATTCTGACTTCTAGGTGCGCATGCTTGTGCACAGGGGCTACTAATATTTAAATGACAGACCTCTGCTTTTGGTAGATATCACACAACGTTCATGACAAATGGTCAAACTCTTCATTTCATAAATATAGATACTTAAGTAATAACATTTGGCAGGGAGTTCAACAGACATTCTATAAAACATTTTCTCTCTGGATCATTTTTTCAAATCTCACAACAGAAAGAAAAACCTTTTTAAAATTAAAAAAAATTATACTTTTTTGCAAGGAAAACCAATAATTAAACTGAAATTTTATTCTAAAGTTTGAGGGGCCGCTATATGATGGAATTGTAACAAATTAATTCCACAGGTCAAATGCAGAAAAATCTCGGTCTTTCTATAACAATTTTGGGTTGGCACCTGAATGCAAATCGAATTGGTCGAGTACTGACTTAGTAAGTTATTAATACATTACAATAATTTTTATCTGACAAATATTTACACTTTCTCATGACCCCTCGGGTAGGGAATGAATTGTGATAACTAAAAAATTTGAATTTGAGATTTTGATGAATATTGACGTTTCATGACACATTGAAACCGAAAAAATGTTTTGTCTGTCGCCATCTGTCTGTGTGTCTATATCTCCCTCCACTTTGAGCCGAAACCAATTTACAGCTCTAGTTAAAACTTAGTATCTAGGGTTTTCTTAAGGTTATCCTGAGGAAATTGGGAATTTAAATGTATATTAAACCTTAAAATTAAGGTTATTCACTCAAGGGCCAAAAGAGGAGAAAATTAATTTTCTCAAAACTGGCTCCAGCTACGTTGATGAAAATTCGTATCCAGGCACTGTTTAACATTATGAACAAAATGGTGCATCTAATTTTTTTGGGGAAAATAACTTAGAAGGTGCTTTATATGAGCGGTTATCTCAACTTTTGATTATATCATTGCAATTATTAAGAAATGAAATATTTTAATTTTGCAAAATGGTGGTACTATTAGTTATAAAAAACTTTTGTTTGAAATATATTTTTATAAAACCAATGGATTTGAGCTATTGGAAAATACTTATTTTTAAATTGAGGTCTAGAAAATGGGGAGTTTATTGTTATGTTCTTCGATAAACAGAGATGTAACTTTTTTCTAAATGTTTCTTTAACAGTGTATATTACTTAAGTTATGCTCTTTGGTGGAATATGGTGCTCTTATTTCAATTATGTTTCTCTCTCAATGTATATTATTTCATTTCACATAGCCTACGAGTTTTAAGTAAATGTCTCCATTCTTATTTAAAGGAGCGAGAAAGTCTTTGCTGTACCATTTATTGCAAAATAACAAATTCAACACTAAGTGTATTAATGACTTAAATCAAGGGTTGGGGATGAGGACGAAGGTTTCCAATAAAATGCACCAGCATTATCATAAAAGTGGGATTTAATAACCATACCTACATCTCAATTGCACCTAACCAAGATTCGAACATCGATATTAAATTTATCATCCGTCATTCTATTCCTCATCTTCCCATATTAACTATCCCAATCTTCTTTGATTTTTTAAGTAGGCTAATAATACATGTATCAGCAATATCATCATCATTACTGTTTCCAGCCGTTGGCCAGGTCAGTTTAGTAAAATGCCTCCACATTCCTCTATTCTTCCACTTTTATTCCTTCTTTAATTGCTTCCGTTCTTCTCCTCTCACTTGCACAATTCTTGTTATCTGTTACTCCTATCTCTATCTTGGCCTTGGCCTCCCTTATAGTCTTTTTTCTACATACTTCATTTCCATCATTTTATCTGGCATTATCTCCTTCACCCTCATTACATGACCATACCATCCCAGTCTTACTTCCTCTACTATCCCATCCACTCCCTGTACCCCAACTCTTCCTCGGATAATTTATTCCTAATCTTATTTATCCTCATGACAGCTAACATGCTCCTTACAAACTTCATTCCCATGGCCTCTACTTTCCAAGTCTCTCATATTCATTATCCATTTTTCTGTAGTATGTGTGACAATAGGTACAAAGTATCCTCCTGTACAACACTTCAAGGGCACTTCTCTTCTTCATAGCAGGTTTCTTACACACCTATAGAACAATTCCCCATGATGTCCTCTTCTCATTAGATCCTCTCCACTTCCACCTTTTGCCTTAATCACGGTCTCAAGTTATTTTATGTTCTGTACTTTTCTCAGCTCTACTCCATCCAACTTTATAGCTTNTAAATTTCACTCCACACTCTTTCACTTCCTCATTCTATTTTTGTAGCTGTTCCTGTACTTCCTTTTCCTTCTCCTACCCATACTATCAAGTAATCAGAAAACATCACAGCTTTAATTCTTTCCTCCCCAAGCTTTCCTGCCACTTTGTTCATGACCATTACAAATAGTAGTGGTGAGAGGGCACTCCATTTATATTTGAAACCACTCCATCCTTCCACTCTTGTCATAACACAACTCCTAGTATCCATATACATGCTTGTCACTATCACTACAACTTCTCTTTCCAATTCTGCCTCCTCCATCACTTTCCAAACTTTATTTTTATCCACGCTATCATATGCCTTCTCCACATCCATAAATACCATAACCAAGTCTTTCCCGTGTTCATACCTTCTTCCCATCAGTTTTTATATGGCAAAGATTAAGTCTATTGTAGGCCTCTGTTTCGTAATCTAAATCTGTGCTGTTCCTCTCTCCACCTTCCTTTAATTTTATTTCTTATTCTCTTTCCCAGTATTTTCTCATATATTTTTGTACAGTGACACATCAGCGTTATCTTCCTAATTTATACACCTCTTCCTGTCTCCTTTATTGAAAATAGGTATTTTTTTCCACCTTGTTCTCCTTACAAACCACTCTCGGCAACCTGTCTAACCAATGTAGACCTGCTTCACTTGCATCTCTTATCATTTCCACAGTCATTTCGTCCACACCTGTTGCTTTTCCATATTTAATCCTCTTTAATTTGTTCTCCACCTCTCTCCTACCATTTATTCCTGCTCCTCTGTTTCACTCTCATCCCTTTCCTCTTTTAGGTTGAACATCATCTCTAAATATCTCATCCATAGTTCCTTTACTTTCTCCACTGTCTTCAAAGTCCACCCTTCATCTTATATTCCTTTCTCACCACCTCCTATTTCTTATCTGGCTATATAACACCTTCTTACTTCCTTCTACGCCCCATTCCAACATTTACGTCCATTTTTGCATCCATTCCTTCCTGGCTTCTCAAACCACTATCTTCGTTCTTTTCTTTTTCTCCCTATATTCATTCCTATTTATAAAAATCCTTCTGAATACCTTATACTTTTCCTCCACTGCTTTCATCAGCCTTTTTTCCACCACTGTGTCTTTTTTAACTTTCTCTTATCACTTGTCCTCCCACACACCTCCTCTGCAGCTACCACCAAACCTTTATTAAACCTTCCCATCCATTTCTACCTTTGACATTTTCTTTCCTTCTTATACCACTTGAATACTACTTTTGTTTTATTCCTTGCACATAGCTCCAACAGCCTTCTACTCTCCTTGATTCTCTCTCTTTTCCTACTTTTGCGTTAAGATCCCCCATTACACCTGCCACTTGTTTCCATATGCCTTTCTAAATCTTCCTCAAACTTGTCTTTTTCTTCTGCTGGGAACCCTACTTGTGGGGCATACACTTGTACCATCTTTTTACCTCTATCAGTTATTGCCATCTTTATTATCCTGTCATTCATCCCTACCACCTCCGCCTGTAGCCCTTCTCTCACTACGAGGCCTACTCCATTTCTCCTCCCTTCATTGTTTCCCATCCAATGCAGAATGAAGCCATTCCTTATTTCTCTCATGTCACTCCCTCTCCACCTGGTCTCACTCAGGCTCAGAACATCCCCCCTCCTCTCATCCTTCATGTCCACAATCTCCTCCACCTCATGCCACTCCCTCTCCACTTGGTCTCACTCAGGCTCAGGACATCCCCCCTCCTCTCATCCTTCATGTCCACAATCTCCTCCACCTCATGCCGCTCCCTCTCCACTTGGTCTCACTCAGGCCCAGGACATCCCCCCTCCTCTCATCCTTCATGTCCACAATCTCCTCCACCTCATGCCGCTCCCTCTCCACTTGGTCTCACTCAGGCCCAGGACATCCCCCCTCCTCTCATCCTTCATGTCCACAATCTCCTCCACCTCATGCCGCTCCCTCTCCACTTGGTCTCACTCAGGCCCAGGACATCCCCCCTCCTCTCATCCTTCATGTCCACAATCTCCTCCACCTCATGCCGCTCCCTCTCCACTTGGTCTCACTCAGGCCCAGGACATCCCCCCTCCTCTCATCCTTCATGTCCACAATCTCCTCCACCTCATGCCGCTCCCTCTCCACTTGGTCTCACTCAGGCCCAGGACATCCCCCCTCCTCTCATCCTTCATGTCCACAATCTCCTCCACCTCATGCCGCTCCCTCTCCACTTGGTCTCACTCAGGCCCAGGACATCCCCCCTCCTCTCATCCTTCATGTCCACAATCTCCTCCACCTCATGCCGCTCCCTCTCCACTTGGTCTCACTCAGGCCCAGGACATCCCCCCTCCTCTCATCCTTCATGTCCACAATCTCCTCCACCTCATGCCGCTCCCTCTCCACTTGGTCTCACTCAGGCCCAGGACATCCCCCCTCCTCTCATCCTTCATGTCCACAATCTCCTCCACTCTTCCAGTCAGTGTGCCAATGCTCAGAGTCTCTATTTGTAGCTTATGCAGGGTGTTCAGTGACCTGAAACATCTGGAAAAGTTAGGGAATTTGCTTGGTCAGGGAAAAGTCAAGGAATTTGATCAAATTTCTAGAATTATCTCATGTTCACTAAAAAAAATACTTAACTCTCATTTACAATAGTAAAAATAATATATTTCTTCCAGGTAATACACACTTCGAATCTATTTTAAGACATCTGTTCCAATTGAGAATGCTAATCTCAATTTTCAAGGTCAAGATGTGATGTTCAAGTGTTTTTTTCACCCCACTATTGTGTGTCTTTAGTTAAAGTTGAATCATTGTTATGTGCATGCGCGAGAATTAATTACTTTATAGGAAGAAGAAACTAAAAATGTGTCTTATAACAATTTTAAACTCTTACTGGTGTAAGGCGTTCTTTTAATATCTCACTATTATCTCACTGAAATCTAACTTAGATCTCACTATTATCTCACTGAAATCTAACTTAGATCTCACTATTATCTCACTGAAATCTAACTTAGATCTCACTATTATCTCCCTGAAATCTAACTTAGATCTCACTATCCAACAGGCCATCACTTTAGGCTGATATATTTAAACACCTCTTTGTGTGACATCCTTTCAAAATGGGTATGCGTCAAAAAAATAGTATTACATTAAATTGCAATCTTAATTAAAAAAATAATAAAATAGTGACTGGAAAAGTTGGGAATTGGATCTGGAAAACCTGGAAGGGAATTTTAAAATATACTTTGGCTGGACACCTTACCTTGTTATGGCTGTCAACAATTTTTCCAATCTGGGATTTTACTTTATTTTCTCGAGTGTTTGGTTCACCTACCGGCTTACTAGGGCTGCCACCAACAGGTCCTCAGATAAACCTATTTTGGTGGTAACCTTCCCTAACCGAGGCTATGGGTGCTAATTATAACATAGCTCATCATCGCCAACCCTCTCACACCCAGCCAGACCCTGTCCCTGTTTTGTCCCTGATCAGTCTCCTGTCTGCACCTGACCTGGTTTCTGCTGGGGCTAAACCCAACCTTCACCAGGTTACTCATATCCCGAGGTACACCACTGGTCAGGATTGAGTAGGAGAGGCCAACCAGAGCTCACTAGGTAGGCTCCTTATATTGCGTGTAACTACCCCATTAATACCCCAATCATCATCACTATAGACCATCTGATTTTAACAAAACTTGTAGACCTACTTTACTAAGCTATCATTAGACTACTATAATTAGCCATCTTTAATCAAACTTAATCTTTTCTCAAATGAGTGATGAGATTTGTAACCAGGCGAATGAATGGAAACAATTTTTTAATCAATAAACTATCGGGCTTAGTTATAAAATATTGTACACAAACACATCCATATCAATTATGTTGCTGTAGGTTTGCTGTCAGCTTCTTAAGTTTCACAACTTTGCCACCCACATTGACACTGCATGTTTTCTCAGTAGCACCATCATTTGCTAATCATGGTGTCCATAGGTTAGAGCAAAAAGCACCAGTCAGCCCTCTGTAGCTTGTATTTTACTGCTTACTGCTATTAGCTTGTCTTGACTTTTAACAAGAAATAAGATACACCAGCTATCTGTGTATAGTATCATTATTAGAGTGATTTTATCTTTGGTGCTAGAGAAAAAGAGTATAAGTCAAAAAATGATAAAAATTAGATAAGTCAATATTTACGTTCTCCTTGGCCAGAACTACCATTTGGTACAAACTCAACCTTATTGGTGGAAAAATTCCATTTGATTATTATAGTATAAGTACAATATTTTCTTTTAGTTGTACATTTTAGTATAAGTCAAGTTATACTATTAGGAACATTTTTATTTTGTATTTTACTTGCTGCCCTCAACAGTATAAGTCGACTTATACTACAATGAGTGGTTTTAAACAAGATATTATATTCCAATTTCAAAACAGAAAAAGATTTATTTGCTATGCTTCCACTGACAGCCCTATTTATCATGAATTTTATATAAATTTGAAAACAACTAATGCTGAAGATATTTTTCCGGATATAGAGGAATTCCAAGAAGATTTAAAATTATACTTACTTATTATAAAGACATTAAATCATAATGGTTTTGATAAATCATTTCACTGCATATTATTTTTTATTATAATCAAGAAAACCCACAATGTTTAATTTTATAAAATATTTGTTGCATACAAACATTAAAACTTATGAATAAAAACCAAACAAACACTAACTCACTTTTAAGAATCCAAAATAATGTATTCATTATGAAAGAAAATGTTCATAATAATTATATTATAAGTCTTAATCAGAATGATGACAAACTAATATAAGTCAATCATTTTCGGTAAATAACACTATACTTAATTTTTAGTCTAAGTGTGTTAAATAACATTCATCTGGGATTAATAATACAAAAATTTAAAACTTTATTGAAAGGATTGTCTCCGATACTTTAATTTATAACTTTAAAACACCTCTCCTGAAAAGTTACATTTTTTGACTAATACCAAAGATATATTAGACCACTTACTAAGAGTTTTATGCCTATGCAGATCATCCATCTTAATATACTAAAATCCTTCCTCCTTACCAAAGGCATACATTTTATTAATGTACCTGTTTATTAAGCAGTAAAAGACAGTTTTTTTAAGACTGTTAATTAGGCACACTTCCCATGTAATAATACACTTGTGATATTAACTATGGCTGACTAAGCGGACTTTGACTTTCAATCTTGTCCTCTTTAGCTCTTTCACATAATATTAATTTTTGTTCCTACGGTTCTATCTGTGTACCACTGGTGTTCCGCAGTCCACAGTTTGAGAACCACTGTTCTAAGGTGTCTTGTGATAGACTAAACCACTGGTGAGGTAAAAATCGTGTCGTGTGTTGGGTTTCCAACTCTCCCTTCACCCAAAGCGGGTACTTTTTTGTTAAATCCTACCTTTCTCATCTCATTCCTACCCCATAATTTTAATCAAATGTGTAATATGACGTAGTATGCAGAAACATACTTTAAAGAGCTTAAATAAATATTTGTTAAAAAATATAAAACTGATGAAAATTAAAGTAACATCCATTTATTACTAAAATATATATCAAAACTAAAATATGAAGCTCTAAACCCCCCACCTCACATGTACAAAGTTTCATAATTAATCTAGGATTTTAATTTTCATAAGAATATTATAATATATTAAGTCTGCTCACAATATAAAGTTGTTGCTTTTTTGCCATTTTGGATGCATGCAATTTTATCTAATTTCTTTGGAACTCTTTATCTATTTAAAAAGACTGTTTGGATAACCTCAACTATCTGTCTCTTACTTTCAATATGTGTGTCTTTGTCTAGCCTGTGCCAAACTTGAGTTGGCTGTGAACTAGAAAGTTCTTATCTCAAATATATTTGTCCCTCGACTGTTGTTTTTTTATCTTCAAATTTTTATTGCATTTAATCTCTTCTAATACTTCCTTTACAGAGTGCAGCAAAGCTTTCAACTATATATCATGTAGAGATAGAACCGATGTAAAGTAATAATAAAAAAATACTTCTATACATATATGATCATTTAGCTGACTATAATTCACCAAGCTTAACAACATATTATTACATAAAGAATAAGACAAGGATAATGCAATGATATTGGTGATTCTGTTCATGCGTGCAGACTTGTGATTCGAAACTTAAATGCATTGTAAATAAAAAAAAGGGCAAACACTCAAGATATATCATGCTTATAGATTAACTTTTATCATCCATTGATGTCAAACGTCCCAGGTTATTCAGATAGTTTCCAAATCGAACCATATGTTTTTGTATAACTAACTTTAAATTAAGGTCATTTGACAATAACAATTTTATGGCAAAATTTTTTAACAAAACTTGCTATTTTATGCTTCTTGCATATTATTGTTAAGGTAAAAGTAATTCATGTATGGGGCTGAAATTCACTATAACCAGACATTAATATGAGGTGTAATGGCACGACAGGTCCATTCCTTTTGTCATTGAACTTGGACCTCCAATGCGCCCTCTCCTCTGTCTCCTCCTTCAGCTCCCAGAATTTTATTCTCTCCTTCAATTCATCTAGTATTTGAATCCTCCTTCTTCCTAAGCTCCTCTTTCCCTCAACCTTTCCTTCTATGACGTCGTGAAGAAGACAGTTCCTCCTAAGGATGTGTCCGATTCAGTTTGCTGTATACCAAAGAATCACATCCAAAATGGTTCTCTTCTCACCCACTCTTCTTCGGACTTCTTCATTTTTCCACCTGTCTGTCCACCTGATATTATCAAGTCTTCTCCATCACCACATTTCAAAGATCCCAAGTATTTCTATTACAACTTCCTACGAGTCCAAGTTTCTGCTCCATAGAGTGTTATGAGGTGTAAATATTATTATTAATAATAATAATAATAATAATATAAATAAATAATTATAATTAATTAATAATAAATAATAATAATAATTGTAATATTGATATTATTAATATCATAAATATTTCATTCTGTACACCTCATATGGGAAAATCCCTTAAAATTATTATCATATGCAAAACCACTCTACATCATCTGACAGAGATTCAAAACTTGACCCCCCCTATCACCAGGAATCCAGTCTTTTGAAAGTTTTGTGTTTGATAGTTAAACCTCTTCACTGAAAATCTCTGGTTTAATCTTGGTAACACCTTACATACATTTATTTTCCCACCCGGGCATAAAATAGAAATATGTTTCAATTTATTCAAGTAAGCAAATGGGTCACACATTTTACAGTAAGGAAAACTTATTCAACTCTAGCACAGAAAAATTGCCCTTGAATCCATATATATTGGTCCTCTTTGTAAACCATTTAAGCCTTATGTCCAGTTGCTAATTAGGATTCTTGTCAAAATTTATCTATTTAGGCATATTTAAAATAAAGAGCTTTGCCTATGTATGCATGTAGAACATAACATAGTATTAGATCATAGGTTTTAAAAAACTTGCTGTTAATTGAACTACTTCACATGCACTTAGTTTAAATATCTTATAATGGTTTTCATTACTTTCACTTAGATGTCCGTGGACTCTGTAGTAAATATGTGCCTTATGATTTAATTTTGTTTATATATTTCATTTTTAGCCTTTTCTATAAGGTACAATCATTGTAAATATACTAATTACATGTTTTCTCTCTCTAACTTATAGTTAATGTGCATTTTTTAAGCAGCCATAATGAACATTTAGAAATACAATATCTCAGTTCTTTTTTAATGATTTTTCTTGTCCTAGTCAAGAAGTCATGTTTCTGATTTATTTTTTCAATTTTTAACAGTGGTACTTTTTTTTGTACAACAGGTCATGCACATACAGAAAGCATTAATCTTTTCAAATAAAAATAAGAGATTAAAAAGGTCCAAATAACAAAAAAATAAATAATCTTTCCTATTGTTCTCTTTGGGAGTAAAACATTTCTTACCTTATCTGTCAAAAAAATGTTTAGGGTGTTTTAAGACAAGACAAGGCTACTAGGGAGTGGGGGAGGTTACATAATGATGAGCTGCATGCCCTAGATTCATCACAAGACACTGTTCACATAATCAAGTCTTGTAGATCACGATGGCCAGGACATGCAGGCAAATGGAAGATTAAAGAACTTTGTTCAGAATATTGACAAGCAAACTAAATGAGGAGAGACCATTAATTAGAAAGACCTAGACACAGCTAGTTGAATATAGGGATAGTGTGTAATGAGGTGGACTGGATAGAACTATCTGAATATAGGGATAGTTGTGTAATGAGGTGGACTGGATAGAACTAGCTGAATATAGGGATAGTGTGTAATGAGGTGGACTGGATAGAACTAGCTGAATATAGGTATAGGGTGTAATGAGGTGGACTGGTTAGGACTAGTTCACAGGAAATTTTAAGTTATGATAGTCAAAATCTCTAGATAATATAAACTCATAAAGACACATTATCTTGTTTAATGTTATGATGTTATAACGATGGAGGTGTTGGCACCAGTGACCTCATGGTCTAAGATGTTGCACTAGGTCACCAATGATGTAAAGGCCAAAAATTCAATGCCATTAAAGTGAAGGAAGTTGAGGTGAATTATCTCTAAGATTTTCCCTGCTCCTTTCAAGCTAATGTGGGGAACTGTGCTCCCTTAATATTACCTTCATCACTTCCACTTATTGTATTAAGCTGTTTGATAACTCATGTGTTTAAACAAACTAACTTATTTTAAATATATATATATATATATATTGTATTTTATATATTTTGTAGTTTTGTTTAAATTTGAAACTATATATGTGTGTGTGTGTATATATATATATATATATAGTTTCAAATTTAAACAAAGCTACAAAATACTATCTGGAACTGATTGATTCTGGTGACGAAGTTGTCCCATTTGACCTACCTGGGTTTGTCGTAACACACGCTGGATGAATCCTCACTATTCACTTCACACACAATTATATAATTTAAATTGTAATAAGAGGTTGAATAGTGTATTGGATTACATTGAGACAACATTGAACATAGATACAACCGAACTGATAGTGAGAGAGGTTTAGTTCTGTTGTGGTGACAAACGTCCATTCACAGACCAACTACTTTGCGAACTGGACACCAAAAGCTGTGTGAGAACATTTTAGAAGGTGTACCACCTTAGTAAAAGAAATTGTATGTAAAAGGTAATAAACTGAAAATAGAGAAATTACATAAAATAATAATAAAATTAAAATAAAAAATAAAGAAATAAAACCAAACTGTAATCATTGATAGCAGAAAAAAAATTATCTTGTTAAAAATAAGCTCTCAGATCTGGCCAAAATGAGCACTAATTTACATAAATATAATGTTAAGTATAGTGATACTTTTGGTATGTATGTATGTACCATATGTTATGTCTTGTATGTATGTTATGTATGTATGTACCATACATATGTATGTATGTACAGTATGTATGTATCGGATGTATTTTGTGTGCAATCTGTGTATGTTTTGTATGGTATGTAGGCATTGTTTTGTATGTTATGCTATGTATGTATGCATGTATAGATGTATCTATATATGTATGTGAATGTTAAAACAAAATAAATATTCATTACTGATTTTATTATATTGGGACATAAGGTCATATAAATTTATTTTATGGGACAATATCATCTCCTCAACAGTGTATACAGCCCTCAATTGTGGGAAATTTTTCCATATACTAGCCAGTTATTTTTTAGACCATCCCAAAACACTAACATTTCAGATTAATCACATTCTTTAACTTTGCCATAGGTTTCTATCGATACATAAACAGGAGACAATCATACTCGCGACTTGTACTTCTTGATAAATATTCCGTGACCACTATACCCATATAGTGTTTGTGGCATGATCAGTGGCGCTAAGCAACAGCCCATAGAATGCCCACCCTCACATATGAGGTTTGCGTACTGCCACTATGGCTGCAAACTTTAACTGTATCAATATTTTCTTCTATATAACTATCTGTTATGCCTATTAACAAAATGAAAAGTTTGTTTATCTCTGTGTCTCTCTGTCATGAGCGTTGCGCAATATCTACAACACGGAGAGGTCTGAAATTTAAAAATTAGTAACCCCTGTGTACGAACATTTTCACCTCAAGGCTGGGATTTTAAAATTTGGAAAATATTTTTTTAAATTAATTACAAACTGGGTGAGAAAAAAATAAAATGAATGAGTTTTTTTCTGTATGTTTGAATCAAAGAAAAGCGTTGCCCGGGATAACAGTGTCAAGTATATCTGCTAGTAGTATCAATAATATATTCTACTTTGACAGATACACATTCACAGTCCAGGTACTGCATCTAGCGGTAGAAATAGACTCCACGGTGGCGGCTTGCAAGGGGTTGGGTTGGGGGTTACAGCTCTTGTATCCTATTACTTATGTATGTAAATCAATTAATTATTGTGTTGAGGGATTAGGGGGACAAAATGTGTTAGAACATACCAAACCCAAACAAATAATCACAATTAGAGATTAATTGTAGTATTGAAGTATATTGTCTATAGTATACCCGACATTAGTGATGGATTCAACCACCAAACGCTGAGGTCAAGATAATAGGAATCACAGTTATTGCATTAATGTAACTTACTTGGTAATGTGTCTGATGCTAACATCTTTAGGAGAAATGAAACTTGGGATATCTCTATTGCATTTGTTATATTTAATTACGTGAACATTTCTTCAAGAAAGAAATAATTTAAAATTTACCAGTGAAATTTAAGAGAACATTTTCTTTCTCACAAATGAGAATAATAAATCATTGTCATTTATTACTTTCCCTTTACCCCTCAAAGAGAGAAGTATTGGGATTATATATTAAAAAATTGATTCACGTTTGTTCAAGTTTAGTAAGGAGAGATTTAAATCTTAATATACCATATTTGACAACTTTTGTAATCAATGTATTATAACTTATTGATTGATTCTTAAATAATAAAAAGAAGTTTATAAAAATTGAACTTGAGATTTGGATAAATGTCGAAGTTTTATGTATGCATGACTTCCTGAAAGGGAAAAAGTGTTTTTCACATTGCTGTATGTGTGTTTATATCTCGGACTAGAGCCAAAACCATTTTACTGATTGCACTAAAACTTGATATTTAGGGTTTTCATAAGGTTCCTCTGAGGGGTATTTGGAATTAGATATCTAACCTTAAAATTAAGGATATTTTGGGGATGGGCATAAAGAGAAAGAATCACTTTACTCAAAATCCGCTTAAACGATTTTGATTAAATTTGGTACCTAGGCACTAATTATTATCATTACAAACAAAATGGTAACATTTACCCATGAAAATTAATTTTTGGGTGCTTCACATAAGCAAAAATTTCCGCTTTTGATCATTTATATAGAGCATTTAATTGAGATACAAAATATATTATCATTTGAAGATGTAGTACTTTTAAATATAAAACTATTAATTTTAAGTACATGTTTATAAAAACAACAGTTTCTGAGCTATAAACAAAATATATATATATTTATTCAAGTCATCCTCTTTTCTCATGGTTTCTGTAACAGAGAGTATTATTTCATCTATGCTCTTTGTTGGAGTGTTTATGTGACAGTGTATATTATTTCGTTTCACAAACCTTAAGAGTTTTTAGTAAATGTATCTTATTTAAGATAAAAGATAAATTCTGTAGAGTGCACCTTACTAATTTTTTTTGTGATAAGATTAAACTTTTGATAATTTTTTTTGTGACTAAAGTTCATCTTAGAAGTTCGAAAAATGCTCCATCATTTGAAAGTGGTTCATTAACCACAGTTATGACCAGTGATGAAGCGTGATGATAGTTTTGGTGTAAGCTGAGTCATGAACACTCATAAAGAGACACACTTGACAATGTCTAAAATGGGATCTTATCAAGTTATATAATACAGCAGACTACTACTACTAATACTACCAAGAATAATAATAATAACATATTTTTATTATAGGCTTTACCTCCTGTAAAATATCTAATTTTGGTCTTGCTATTTTTCCTTTTAAATGCACTTTTCGTTCAAAAGACAAAGCCTCAGTAGAATTATTTAACAAAAAGTCAACTGTTTGAAAATGTTGAGCAATGGTGAAGTCGTTGAGAGAAGTTGGTTGATTTACTCTGTTACAAATGATGCTGTTTTTGCTTTTGTTGTATAATATTTGATAATTCGTCTGATATTAGTGACTGGCCCAAAAAAGGCTATTCTGACCGGGGAAATCTTATAAGAGCCCTCACAATGCACGAAAAGTCTGTAAATCATATAAATGCTTTTAGAGCATGGAAATAATTGGGCATTCGATTAAAGCAGAAAAAATCTATTGACGCTGAATATCAACGAATTATGGATATAGAAATTCAGAATTAGAGAGGAGTTCTAAAAAGAATTATGTCAATAATTAGACTCTTGGCCTCACAATGCTTAGTTTTTCGTGGAACAATTGAACATTTGTTTCCTAAATTTAGTAGAATTACTTTCCGAGTTTGATCCAATTATGGAAGAACATATCAGGAGAGTTCAACGCGAGTCTGATAAATGGTCTATGACTTATCCAAGCAATAATATACTAAATGTATTGATACATTTGATGGGAAATGTAATTTTAAGCAAAATTGTCGAAATAACAAAAATCGCTAAATAATCGCCTACTGTACCCCATACGTAAGTCATATTGAACAGCTCTCATTAACAATGAAGAGTTGTCGCTTTTAATTTCAATCAAAATAAATATGAAATTGAAGAATTCGTTATTGGTTTTTTTTGAAGCTAGTGATTCAACAGGAGAGGGTTTGACAGAACTTATTCTGACACATTTGGAAAAATTAGGTTTTGAGCACATGTCATTCTTTAAACCTAGTTGTGAATGATGCAGTGTCTTCTTCGACAGAAACAACCACTTTTTTTTCTATTGTACAAGAACTTTACACTTTTTTTTTCTGGTTCTATAAAGCGGTGGGAAGTGCTAAAAAATATATGTTTCACATTTAACTCTAAAACCATTGAATGCCACTAAACTCCATTCACGGTAGGAATTACTCTCTGAAAGGTCTTTTTTCCTACCAATATCCTACTATATAATAGATATCTGGTAGGGAAAAAGACCTTTCAGAAAACTATTCCTACGCTGAACAGACTATAGGTGTTCAAGCAGAGTAGATATGTTAAAACCTTTACGATCTCAACTTTGTGAAATCTATTATCCATTATTCCAAATAATAGAAGATGTCAACAGAGATGCAGAAACTAAAGTTAAAGCAAGAGGGTTAGCAAAAAATATTAAAAATTACAAGCTTATTTGTGGTGTAATTCTTTGGCATAATATTTTATTTGAAATAAATTCAGTCTCGAAGCTATTACAATCTGTAACTAAAAATTTGTCAGATTGTGTAAGGATGTTATCAGAAACCATACAAAAAGTGAAAAGTTAGAGACAATCTGGATATGATCAGATGAAAATGGCCGCTAATCAGATTGCAGAGAATCTTGAAGGCAGTACAGATTTTCCTGCTGAAACTGAAGTTAGAGCCAGAAGAAAAAAGCGTCAATTTTACTAGGAAAAAGCTCTCGATGAACCCTTAACAGAGGAGAATAAATTTAAAATAAACTTTTTCAATTATATTCTGGACATTACCCTTAATTCTATGAATGAACGATTCAAGCTTCTGGAAACCCAAAGCAAAAATTTTCAGTTCTTATGTGACATTTTAAAACTCAAGGATATAGATGACAAAACGCTAGACAATTATTGTATCAGTCTCCAGTCAATACTTTCTGTCGAAAATGAATCAGATATAAATGCAAACGATCTTCAAGAAGAATTACGTTATGTATCCCGAATGCTACCATATTCTATGAAACCTTTGGATGTTTTAATTATTTGTGCCAAAATAACTTAATTACTTTGTATCCGAATACTGTTGTAGCTCTGAGAATTTTATTAGCACTGTCTGTCTTTATAGTTAGTGGGGAAAGAAGTTTTTCCAAATTAAAATTAATAAAACACTACTTAAGAAGTTCAATAAACCAGACAAAACTTAAAAATCTGTTATTAATTTCTATTGAATCTACATTGACTGCCACTCTAGACTACACATATCTAATTAATGAATTTGCTAAAGTTAAAGTTAGAAGGGTAAAACTGTACTAGTTGTTGTAGTTGATAGATGATATCATTATTTTAAAGTAGTTTATATTTTCAAAATAAAAATAGTATTCGACATTTTGTGCAGTTTTAAAAAAAATCACAATCGAAGGTTATTTTTAAGAAAAAACATTTAAGGTGCGGCATTTCGAAGACTCGCATCATACTGAGAAAATCTACCGCACGGCCCTGCCTACCCCAACGCCTCGCTACTGGTTATGACCTATTTCCCATTCATGTTTCAATGTTAACATAATTATCAACTTTATAACTAGATATTTCGGTCATTTTATGTAAAATCACATTTACTTGTGGTTGACACACAGACTTAACATATTTCATGGTTTTTTGTTCCAATTAATTAGCTCACTAAATGCGTTTCATTACATTAATTTTTACAGGATTACTGATTTTGATTTCCTGATACAAGGTTTACAATGGATTAGTCATATATTTTTCATTGCACAGTCGTTGTCCACAAAATAACAACAAACTCGGCATTTAAAACTATGCCTATATTATTAAAGAGTAGCACATAATTTATACATGTATATAAATTGTGCTAAAGTTTATTGAAAGGTTCATAATACATAACTATCAAACATATTACAATCTCTCTGGCTGTCACTAATTATGGCTACTATAGATGAGATAAATAAAATAAAATAATTATATATATATATATTATCTGATATTCTTAGACATATTCTTTCTTTTGTGTGTGGGGGGGAGCAGGCATTTTACCAACAAGAATTGGTATTGAAGCATCCCCAACAAAAGATAGCAACATTTAATCCTACTTGAAGCCATTTAAAAAATATTTCGACATAATTGGGGTAGCAGGTGTTATGAATGGTATATGACTCCAATAAGCTATCAATCCTAGGCTTTCAGGAGGAATACAAAAATACATTCCTAATTAATATTACTTTTAGGGTTAAGGGGAGGGTTGAAGATCCAAAATACCTGTCAATATACTTCTCTCGATATGTCATGATGATGACAACAATAATATTTACTCCAACATATGTTTTTCTAGATTTATCATTGCTTAAAAATATGAATAAATCAATTATACCATTATTATTGAATCATTATATGATTTAGTAGGTCAGAGCTCAATCACTGAGCTTGTGCACAAGGTGTGTGCTTTTCTATATAGTGATCTCCTTCCCATCCAATCTACGTATCAATACTAGTACTTTCCTTAAGATGCATTCGCTTCATCTTGCTTCCTTAGCTCTTAATGCGCTGGCACTAAGGTTCATTTTCATAAGGATTCACTTTTGTCTGTTTTAAGTGAGTCTTTTGGATGAAATAATCATGGCTGTGGAGTCCCAGTCGTGGAGTGGGAATCAATTTTGGGTGGAGTCAGTCAGTAAAAAGGTACTGACTCTGACTTCAAAATAAAAACTTATATTGACCATATATTGTTAATGATACTATATAATTTTAATTTGATACTATTTTATTCCGTAAAACTAATATTTGTAATTAGGATTGACAAATTTATTCAAATATAAATTCACATTGTTTAAAGAAGCTTCCCATGAAGTCATCTGTATAGTCACATTTTACTGCAGTAAATTTGTTATTACCGGGACCCTGGTTTTGATGACATGTAATTTTATTTTTTCTGGTTTGTCACATACAATGCGCATAGATATATGAACTCCGCTCATTATTCCCTTGTTGTAGATATGCAAATTTTATGTCATTTTTAAGCATCTTAAGGGATTTTAGAGTCATTTTTAGGCATTCATGTTGAATAAATATATTTTTAAATACTACCGATATTTTATAAATGCTTAAATTCTTCCAACACACAGTTTCCAGAATGAAAAGATAATGTAGAGAATGAACTTTGCATCCTCTTTGATTGGCTTGTTTGGTTTTAAATACACATTTCTGGTGAGACACTGCAACTTACCTGAAGCGGGTTGCGTTGGAAGGGGTAGCTATTACTTCTGAACCAGATATTTGTAAATCAATGTTATATTTAGCAGAATTCAAGAGCCTAGTTGTTAAAGGCTTTTCATTGCATTTTACATTTTGTAAAGTATATGTTTGATTTATTTGTGTGTGTTTATTTTGAAAATAAGTCATTTTTTTAGAATTTTAGGTCATTTTTTGATCATCTTTAGGTCATCAAAATCCAGGCCCTGGTTGATCACTAATTAACAATATCAACTAGTATTGACAAAGTGCCCAACATTGATTTAAAATATGTTGTGCACTATATTTTATTACCTATCTGGTCTATGACTATTATATTTACACTAGTGGGGTAGGGATGATGAAGTAATATACCAACCTTTCTAATTCTTACATTCGACTGAACTCAAACTAATGTAACAGTGGATCTCTCCTTCTAAAATAATAAATATCTGCTCATTTATTTGAGAAACTTTGTCAATTCGCGGACACAGAATGGCCATTTGAATTATCATTTGAACTCTGCCTTTTTTCAAATGTTTCAGGAACTACCAAACTGGCCCTTTCATGATAGAATATTTTCTTTCAAGCTGTATATTTTCAGTATCCCATCACCCATAATTGCCAAAAAGAGACGTTACCGTAGATTTCCCGTACATTAATGTTTAACTTTATAATGTTAATAAGACTCCTTACACAGATTAGAGTATTTAATATTTGTCAAGACGATTGCTCTCCTGTGAGCATGCAGAAGAATTGGTAAACATTATTCGAAGTCATCCCCAAACAGTTGAACTTTTCTCCCAAATGGAAAATTATTATTAATTGTAACCCAATCTGTAACAAATGTTTGACTGCAGCTATTGCATGGCGCAGATCATATTAGAATGGTTGCATCATTCAATATCGTCCTCATGCTAGTTTTTGTTCTGTGTTCAACACCAAATGCATGCTGCTGTAAACTCTTTCCTCCTTGTTTATGTCAGACATTTTATCTTGGATGGTTTCTGGAAGGGAATGTAGAGATTTCTTCTAGCTAAAGTCTTTTCAATTACTACCGTGCAGGCAGGCACAGTATGTTCTGGAGAACAACATTTTTTTACATTCAAAACATAAGGGAGTATGACTTTGGTGTTTCCTGGCAAAGTCCTCTGTGAAGATATCAAAGAAAGTTTCCCGCAGCTCCCAAGGATCAGCCAGCCGATGAACCAAATATACAAATAAAGCCAAATAACTGCCTGAGAGGATATGGCTTTTTCACGGAAACAATTTTTTTTTTGGTCAATGTATCCTCCCACACTCTCATTTTTAAGATGCCTTTTAGTTAGAGTAGTCATTGATTTTTCTGAATACATGTATGTAAATTACTTTCACACCCATTACTGTTTCCATTTGTTGGCTGGGTCAGTTTTTTATTCAAGCCATATATTCTATATTACCGGCTTGCTAGATCTGTCGTAGCTTCATATGCCTTATGAACAACGACCGGATTCATAGGCACCAAAAATGTTTAAAATAGGCAGGCAAATAGGCACTAAAAATATACGATATAGGTACTTTAAAAAATAGGCACACAATAATCAATGTAAAATTTATTTTACTACAAGCTACTTACTACATGTAATTTACAAGCAACTCACATTGCTCTGAATCACTATATACTTTTCTAGATTTTCACTAGTGATATTTGTTCTGTGGTCCGATAGAATATTTTTATAGTTTGAAAAGCTTCTTTCAACTTCACAGGAAGTCAATGGACAAAATTTTAAATTTGACAATTCTGAAGAGTTTAAACTTATCTCCTGCAAAGGCGTGCTTTGCCCTCCCAAGATTTCTGATACTGCTCCCATTGTTCTCCACCCGGGATTTCGTTGTAGTACTTGTTCAAGTTTTGTTGCGATTAACGAGGCAACAGGTCCTGGGGCTTGCTTTACGCTTTCTTGTATTGTATACATTATCTTCACCGATTCTATTAAAGGCAGATCCCTGGCTTCCAGTGACACGATAGCTCCAGGAAGGTTGCCGAAATAGTTCTTTACATAGGCCAAATCAGACACAACAGTGCTAGAAGATGTAGCAATTCTTTGCCTCTCTTATTGACACAGCATCCTCTTCATCAAATGTTTGAATTACCTGAAATTATTGAGAATCAATTCATTATTTAAATTCTGAACAAAATTAACAAGCTATAATAGAATTATAGAAAAAAAGTTATTTAAGTATTTAGCTCTGAATAAATAGCAATTTTTTTTTTAATATACACGTACTCTTTGAATTTTGTCCAGGTGGTCAGCATAGTATACTGCTGCTCTTAGCCAGGTACCCCAACGTGTTAGAACTGGTTGTGGTGGAAGAGGTGTTTTCGGAAAGTTTACCCTAAATGTTTCTATGCGCGAAGGATCTTTCAAAAATACTTTTTTGACAGATGAAATTACAGCATTTATATTCGGAAACTGTGCATGAATGTGTTCTGTGACTCTGTGAACGCCGTGTGCTAGGCAGATACCGTGGATTAGTTTTGGGTAAAACACCTTCAAACTTTTAACATATATGCTGCACTATCTGTCGGCAGCACCATAAACTTCTCGTCGTTGTTTTCTGATAGCCAAAGAACTCCTGTAACAGAATAATAACATAAATATTTAGTCTCACAGAATTACATGGGATAAAGTTCCGAATGTAAAAACTTATATAAATTCAACTTATGCAGAGAAACGCGAACAACTCTGACAATTGCCGAGCTGTTAGTGATTTCAAGCACTCTTGAGGCAATCAAGTGAAGAGAACTGGGTCTTGTGAAGTCCACGTCAGTCAAGTGAAGGCTGTTGGACCACGTCAAACCCCTCTACTTCCTCCCATCCCAATACACCTTATATTGAGCATCATGTTCTAAACATAGTCGGCCAAGACCAGGCCAAGTCACATGTTCCCCTCCCTCTCCCACTAACCCCTTTAAAACCAAAACTTTCATGTCCATAATCTAGACTCTTTCCCAGCAAAAAAAAAAAAATTATATTGTAAAGAAAAAAGCTGAAATAGGCTCAATAAAGGCCCTTATTCATAAAATAGGCACAATTAAGGCTCTTATTCATAAAATAGGCAAAAAAAACAATAGAATAGGCAATTCTAGGCACTATAAAATTAGCATACTGTACTTGTAATAACATGAAACACATAAATATCTCAACTGCCTATGTTTTATGATTAAGGGGGGGTGGGGGGGGAAGGCAAATAGGCGAACTCTGGTCTCTGCTTATAAGCTAACCTAAGACTAGGACAAGAACAACATCCAGTCTCCGACTGTTAATTTATCAATGTGAAAGGATAAACCCATATTTTCATCAATGATAAATTTTCGGCCATGCCAAGCATCAAACCCGGGACTCTTAGCTCAGTAGGCAGACACTCTACCGATTGAGCTAAGGTGTAGGATGTATGTAAATGAAAACTCAAATTAATGGAACATATCTGCATAAGTTTTTGAACTATTTTTATTTACTCAACAATAACATGCAAAACTTTAAAAAGAGTCACTATATTTTAATCTGCAATTGATCTTGGTATTTGAGATATGAATCTATATTCTAGTTTCTCCTTACTTTTGAAGAGCAAATAACATGTCAACGAATTAAAATGATATAACTTAAAACACGCTTTTACTTTTTGTGAGTTTTATTTTTTTATATGTTTCCAAGTTTGAAAGTTTTGCACATCTTTTAAATGGTTCCTTTAAAATCTCACCAAATTTTGGCTTTCTAGCTTATTGAGATGTACTAAAAAAAACCTGGACAAATATACATGTGTTCACCATTAGACTTTTACTCACAAATATCTTTATAAAATAAATCTGTATTTTAATTTTATTTTACCTGCTTCGGTGTCCACATGGCCTAAGACGCTACTCTCACAATAGACTAGACTGCCGATGACATGGAGATCGTGGTTCGATCTCGATCAGGTGTACTGATAGTGGTTTTTCCTAAATGGTTTCCTACACACTCTCTCTCTCTCTCTCTCTACATAAACTTGGCTACACCTCCTTTGAATTCAACCTTTCCTATATGAAATCCATTAGCATAATAATTAGTACACAGGTGTAAAGCCTTAACAAGGAGTAAGACGCAGTGCTAAAAAAGTTGTAATAATAGCTACTTTACACAAATATATTTCTGTAATTTATTTATTTTTTTAATTCACAGAGCCAAACCACGCATGAGCGCTATCTCAGGACGGCGAACATACACGGAAGATGAACTTCAGGCAGCTTTACGAGACATCCAAAGTGGTAAGTTGGGCACAAGGCGCGCCGCTGTAATTTATGGCATCCCACGCTCTACTCTGCGCAACAAGGTATACAAACTAGCAATGGAACGAGAGCGTGACTCTCATTTGGTTGCTGCAGAGGCTCTCAAGGTCGAAGAAGATGAGAAGGAGCTATCAGCTGCAGAAGAAGAACAGGAGGTAGAAAAAGTTCTGAGGAAACCTTTACTGTCCATGGAAGACTTGATTCGTTTTTCTGTACTTGATGGCAGTGGGAGTACTTCTGATTCATTGCGAGCACTCCTGCGGCTTCATGAAGAGAGGTCTGGTAGTACTTCTCCATCCGAGTGTTTACCTTTTCCTCTTGACATGTGGGGTGGCCTTGAGCATAGTACACTTGCTCCATACATTTCTAACCTCCTTGCAGCCGCTGGTATGTCCAACAGGGTTTCACACAGGGAAAGTATCCCTGCAAACTTTGCAAAGTTCCCAAATCACCTTCTGCCGGAAATCATGCGAAGGATGGTGACTGAAGAGAAGATTTTATTTGACGAACATTTAAGAAAAAACATAAGTATTGGGCCAAGCATTCACTTGAATGGCAGCCACTCAGAAGATGAAGAAAATAGAAAAAATAGGCGCGAGGTTATCGTACATCCCAAGGCAACATCAAGGGAAGATGATGAGTTTATGGATGTTGACACAGCAGGTACTGCAGCTTCCGGAACGGCCACCCCACCCAATGTGATACTGAGAATTCCGTCCTTCAAACCGACTTCAAAGAATGGAGTGGCATCCGGCAGCAGTGGTGGTGTAGAGCCTTTGCTCCTGAATCAAAATATACATAAAAGTGATGTTGCCAGCCCCGGGCTTGTTCAAGTGTCTAGTCAGCCATTTTGTTTTGAAACACATAGTAACAGTGACTCGTGTTCTCCCCCAGTTAACAGCTTAATCGGGAAAGGTGTTGGGGTGAGTTTAAGGGATGTTATTGCAAAAAGCATCAGTCAAAAGTTTCAGCAACATAGTGTTGAAACCATGTTGCCTCTTTCTCATCCCCAACATAAAATACTTTCCTCCTCTAATGAAATAGATGACCCAACATATTCTCATAGACAATTCACTCCTCCACTTAGTAACACTCCATCATCTATTGCCGCTTCTGTTATTAAAAACAACAATAACAACATCCACGAAGACCGTAATGTGCAAAAGTTGTCTCCTATAAATAAATCACCCTCAAGCAGTAGCTCTACTGGCTGCACAAGCACTGGGGGGAAAGGTACAAGGCCAAAACGGGGCAAGTATCGTAACTATGACAGAGACAGCCTTGTCGAGGCTGTGCGAGCTGTCCAAAGGGGAGAAATGAGTGTCCATAGGGCCGGCTCGTATTATGGTGTTCCTCACTCAACTCTGGAGTACAAAGTGAAAGAGCGACATTTAATGAGGCCACGCAAACGAGAACCGAAGACGCATATTGATGACACTAAGCGAAAGGATGAGTGCTTGAGGATGTCTTCCCCAGACAAACCCAAGTTGTCCCAGAAGCCTTTTAAACCTCTCTATAGACCATCCTCTCCCCTTTCAAACCCACCAAATGGATTAAAAATGCCACCCCTTTTTGATCCAAATATGCCTCTACCATATCCACCTGCACCACCCTTTCCATTCTGGCCAACAAACCCATTTCATTCCCTCCCTCTATCGGATTTCCCTCGTGGAACAGGGGGTCCTCCTGGTTTTAGTTCTACACATGAACAGTTCTATGCCTCTCAAATGATGCAAAGATTACAAGAAGACTCATCCCGTTCACATCCAAGCATTAGTCCTGGTGTTTCTTGTAGTCCGCCTATCGTTGGGCCTGGCAGCACACTAGGCAAGAGTGCCCGGGAAATGGCAGAAAGCTTGTATGACGGAACAGGAGCTAATGGAAGCTTTCTGGATGGCATAATACGTTCAAGTCTTGAAATGGGACTTCATGCAGGCCACCCTAAAAGCTGTGGGGATAAAAATGAAGCAGCAGAGAAAATGTCAAACAAGGCTCTACTGGATCAACTATGTAAAAACAGTCGCTTTCCTCCCCTTTCCCATCCTTCGCGCGACGGAAGCAGCTCTGATGAAGATTCATCTGTCAAGAGGCTTTCAGAGAGTACCTTCAGGAAGACCGACTCTGAAGCAAGCATGTCTGCCAATCTTGATTTTTCTCCCTCATCAAATGGCTCTGTGACTCGTGATGAAAAACATCCAGACGACACGGTGGAAGACGACGACTCTAAACCCGTAAAGCCGCCTTCGCCGGTAGATAACACCAATAAGTCATTTATTAGCGATGATCATGACTTAAATCTGTCATCCAAAGAAAGAATTAGTGTTGGTAGCGATGAATTCTGTGATCCAACAGACGAAGAAAGTGCCTGTGATAGTAAACAAAGTCTACTGAAAGTTGATGCTAACAATGCTGCCAAAGATGGAGTTGTGCAAGAAAGAACGGAAGAGGAGGAAACCAAATCAAAGATGATTAACTCGCCTAGAGACTGATAATACTTTTTAGCCATTATTGATTAGTATGTTATATACAGATTTAGGTAATGCAAATCAAGTGACAGAATTTTATTATACTTTGTATTCTTGAGGTGTATGTTTTTTTAGTCACCTTGCTGTACTGATTTTTGTAGGTGTTGAGTGTTGTCAGTGAATGTAGTCTTGACTACTGAGTTTCTTCCTTTTGAAGAATGGGAACAAAGAGTATGTTTTCTCTTTTCTTTCCTTTTTTTTCTTTTGGTAAAAATTGATGTTTTTTACAAGTATATTTCCTTCCTTTTGTACTTGTGGATTCTTAAATCTCGTAAATATCTCGATCTTTTTTGAGGTTGACAATCGTAATGTTGCCAAAGCTATTAAAAAAGTATTTATCAAAATTATTTGTTTCATATTATAGTGAAGATGTTAAAAATGTTGGAAAAATTAGCTGTATACATTCATAAGAATTTTTTTAGAAAAAATATTTTATTTTAATTGTAATTGTTCTGTGGTAGTTTCCCAAGATATTCATCAAAGCAGTTATTTCTTCTTCTTTTTTTTTTACACCTCTAAAGTCGACTTAAATTAATCGTATTGATGTGTCGTTTTTAAAAAATGTGCACATTTTCAAGTATGCATGTTTGTTTGGTGGTTTGTTAAATTGATGTGAATGTTTTATTCTTTTTGTGTACTCTCTTAATTTTTTAACATTTTGCAAAATATTTTCACTTGAATAGATTTGTAAAATTTTTATGTGTGTTTGGAGCTTATACCAAAAATAATCACTTTAACAAAATGTTAAAATAAAATTCGGAATTGTATTTTTTAAACTAATCAATGTTACACAACTAACTCCTGAAATATATTTTGGTGGAGAAAACATTTTTTTAATTTAAACTTTTGTTTTAAATAAATCTGACTTACATTCAGGTTGGAAACATATCATAACTTAATTAATTATGTTTGGCTTTTTAATACAAAATCATTATGTTCTTCTTTTTTTTAATGTTGAAACTTGATTTTAAAGTTTTTTAAACTATATTATTTTAAGTGAAACATTTTTCTGAATTAGTGCAGGTTTTCATGTTCATTCCATACAGCAATTCCGAATGTACATATATATTTTTCTATCTAAAAGCTATCACACATAAAATTGATTTTTGTTTCATTATATTCAAGCATGAAATGCATGTGGTTCACATTAAAAACGAATGCTTTTTAGCTATTATTTAAAAATGTCATGAGCTATTTTATTCAGAAATGTAGTTCAACTAATGGTGAGTGTGTACCCTAATTATCAGTTTGTTATCAGTACATACTACCATATTGCGCCTCTCTTTCTCTCTTTTACAGCCATCCTCCAATGATATGAATTATTAAAATATCACTCTGAAAAGTTAACTTAAAACATTGTTTGATAGGTTTATTATTTATTCTTTTGTTGAATTTTATCTGATTCTATTTATTGAAATAGTTTACTTAATAAGTATTGGGGAGTGAGTACATATTTTTTGCAATCAAACCACAATCATTCCATGTTCGACTAAAATTTAAATATATATATATAAAATCATGTAAGCCAGACTGCTTTGATGTTGTTTAAAAATAGTTTTTCAAAAATCTTGGGATTCTCCAAGAATTGTACTGTCTGTGATGAAGCCAAATTTTGAATGTATATTTTCTCTATTCATATCTTATATATTATATATATAAAAAACTAGACTAGTTTATATATTGATTAAAACAAAAAATGGATTTTTTGTTTAAAAATTAAAGTGCAATTAGAAATGGTATGACCTTATATACACATAACGTACATATGTAAGTATATATTTACTATTTTAAGTATGTTCGCAAGTTTCAAGAGTATCAAGAATGAAGCTAACATCATCATTAGAAGCAACAAATAGATTCCAACTACAATAACAGGTTTAATTTCACAGTACTCAATACCACAATCAGTGAACTATTCAGTTTTCTTTTACTGAAACAACAGTTATCAGACTTTTCCGAGCTACAAGTCGACACATTCAGCACAGTTAATTCACTATGGGCTGGTGAATGGACGCGTTTTAACAAAGACTGACTTATTTATTACTATTTTTCAAACATACAAATCTGCATACAATACTTATTTACCATCCATTAGGGCTACTAGATATTTTACTCAAGCATAATTTCTTTAAAGTCGCCAAGTAAAATAATATTTTTTTTAAATGAAGCAATCATTTTCTAACATTTTATCATACTGGTTCTTGGTATCATGTCTCTAGTTTTCTTCTCAAGTTGGTCTTATTTTATTTAAACACCATTCGTAATTTCCTTTTTTAGCTTAAAGTAGATTTTATCTGGAACCGGAGTCTATCATCAGCTCATACGAGAATAATTTGTGCCACAATAGATATTCTTTATTTGGTTTAGAAATAAATACTACCTAGCTTTGTCTAGCTGGAGGAACAAACATCGCAAAGAGGACTTTTCTTTGTTTTTGAGCTTACAAATCATACATTCCCCCTCAAATGTCTTAGCAGCCAGTCATGAATGCGGTGGTGTCTCGTCTATACAGGCAAAACCCTTGAAAACATTCTAACCAACCATGTGCCAGAGGTTTTTCTTTTCCAATAAACAGAGCAGAAATTGAAAGTGATGGAATAAGAGATCTCAAGTGAGTTATTTTTACTCTGACAAGAAACTCTTGTTAGGCGATCCAATATTTATAAATATATTGCAAGCCGTACTGTTTGTAGTTATGTAAGTGTTTTCAAATGGGAGCCGAGCTTCCGTAAAGCTTTATTAATGTAACTATCCCATTGGACATTTTAGAAATGTTCGTTTTATGTGTGTGTTTTTCGATTGCTATCATTATGAACTCTTCGATATGTGTTTTTTAAGGAAGCTGAATCTTGTGCTTCTATCTTGTGGACACATCTTGTATGCAATGTCAGAATGATGCTTCAAGTTTTCTTGAAATAAATTGTATATATATACCTATTTTTTTAATTTTGTCTTGTGTTGATTGTGATATTTCTTCTAAGTTACATTTGCCTTTGGCAAATAAATAAATTTAAAATTTAATTCTTTTTTTATTTTATTTTACAGGGACATGTAAATTTTGCAATCAAATTGCTATGTCCCAGTATTCTTGGACTTAAAAAGTAGTCACTTATATAAGAAAGTAAACAAATCTTCAGAAAAATGTTTGGTTAATTTATTGTTTTGTTTGTTTGTAAATAGTTATGAGCAAAAACCATTACTGCTATTCAGTTAACAACTAATTTATACAACAATTCTAGACTTTGAAGAGTAATTGCAAGGACCACAGTTTCTATGATGATATAAAGGGCTGTGATCATTAGTGTCGTTTACTAACTCAAAACTTTACCATTCCAAAAAAGAAAAAAAAACTTTATAAACATGTTTTTAAATGGATTTTTTATATGTTTTCAGTGTGGTTTTTTTAAGTTACATTTATTGCCTTAATTCTTTGTACAAAATATGACAAAATTATATTAACATTATAATGTTTGTGTGCGACCTAGCTTTTTCCTAACTTCACTTGAATTAAACCACTTTGTACCTGAATATTATAAATTTTTACTCACCATCTTGTCACTATGGTACTTTTCCTTTCAACTATATACAATGCATTCCTTTTTATGTGTTTTTAAACCTCCATACAGAAAATACATTATCATTATTGTGATAAATGAAATAAAAATATGTGAAACGAATTGAATGAAGAAGTAATTAGATCGACAACTAATATCAAATGTTGGTACTGGTACATTACAATGTTTAGTTAACTGGTGTTAATTTATTGTTTTTATTGTTTAGCTATGTTAATAATTGTCATCAAATTAAGAGATGTATTAAGAATATGTCACAATTCTTACTGTCACATAACTATGAAATAGAGAGCTACCTATTAGTTTACTGATGTGCCCACATAAAAACAATCAGTTATATTAAAATAAATAAAAAACCTGTTTTTATTTAAATTTGCTACTTTTAAATTCACTATTGATTTAGACTGTATCTTTGGTCCAGTGATCAGAGTTCCTGGCTACAGATCCAGAAGTCCTGGGTTCAATCCCCGATGCTTCCAACATTTATCTGTGTAGCAGCCAAACCCAGCACCACGAGGACAAATTAGGAGCTACTTGAATAAAAAAAAAGTAGTAGCTTTGGTTTAGAGAACTGAGATTAACAGCCAGAGGGATAGTTGTGCTGACCACATGGCACCCTCTATCTACAAATGTTGGCACTATCATTGCTAACGGCAGCGGTCGCTGGGTTGGTATAGCTTGCTTGCAAACTCTCGCCATTAAGTTTTTTTAAATCTTTTGTTAGACATGTGCTCTATAATTTGCATAAAATTTGTTTACCAATTACATTATTACTTATCCTACACCTTCAATAAAAAACATATCAAAGATTACTCTCAAATTTTAATTAGAAATAAGCCTAGCTTATTTTTATTAATCTAATTGCATCTTCTTCTTTTTTCACTTTTCTTTCTAATTAAAAACTAATCTTTTGGGCATATTTTGTACAAAGACTTGGCTTTTGAGCTGCGATTGTTTTGTTTTGACATATGGTGCCGAATTGACTAGCCACTTGAGGGTCCACCTAGTGTAACAAGGAGTAGCACAAGTTATACGATCACACAGATTGTAAAATATAGATTTGCCTAATTTTAATCAAATTCCAATGTCACTGTAAACTATAGTAAAATCATGAAGCCTGTGTTCATACTTTTGGGTCCGTCTAACAGGACTATTTACATTTTTTAAACTTACCCTTTATGTACAGTTTTTGTTAAAGTTATAAAATGTGTGTTGTTTCCGTGTGTTCTGATGTAGTTGACATGATCATATTCTTTTAGAATTATCACTACAACTAAAACAAAGTTTTAACCATTGTTCTTTTTTGTAATGTGATACACTCTTACTACCATTCCATAGTTTCTTTTTTGATTAGTGTATTGTTAGAGTTTCTTTTTATGCTCATAGTACATGCATTTACAAACTAGTTTACTCGTTATAAAAGCTATGCACCCTTATAACGTCTCGTCAAACACTTGCGAGGACAAGATAATTGGTTTGTTCATATTATTGTTTGGTTATTCACCATCATCTTGTTCATGTTTTGTTTTTATACGGATCCCCTGCACTGATTTGTAAGAGGGAGTTCATGATGTAGTTTCTGCTCACATTCATTTCTTGTCTATTGACAATTATTTTATGATCAAATGGTTCTGTTGGTTCATGTCGTTAAATTGGGGGTACAGGGGACGCGAAAAAAGGCCGGTGTTTTTGCTCTTTTTATAGAAAAACATTTTTTGTTTCAAAATAAATCAAATATTGCTTCAATACTAACATAGAGTTTAATTTTCTTCACCTGGTGACTTCAAAATTTCTTGAACATCTGTCAAGGGTGTCCTGGAATTTAATGACACCCCTTTCTCTTCATTTAAAAGTTTGTCCTCTAATGCTGCTTTGCTCATGAAAGATATTCAACAACTGTTGATATCACCATATGAAGAAAATTAAACTTTATATTTGTACTAAAGAAATATTTGATTTATTTTTACCAAAATAAGTTTTAGTATAAAAACCACAAAAACACTGACCCTTTTCTTGCGATTCCCAAGTCCCCGCCTTATTTGAAAAAAGGTCTGATTGACATATCACTTTAATAAATAGTTGTATTATTGATTTTACTCAAACCACTCCCCTTGCAAACAAAGTTATATTGTTGTTTCGTTCCCCTGTTCCATCAGTGAGAAGTCACATGACTATGTAATGATGTGATCAGCTCTTTTTTTATGTGATGATTATCACATAGTAGCTATTAAGTTGTAAAAATTGGAGCCTTTCAACTGTACATACAATTTCTGCACCAGTTTGCTGTGTGCATCATTGCAATGTTCCAAACTTCATATCTTTTACAAACACACTCCCGGTTTCCATTTTAATTATTTATATTTGTAATAATTTTAGGGCAGTTTGTTGTTAGTGCACCCATAAACGCCATCATTCTTGCAATGGAAATGGATACTTTTAGTTGAATCAATTGCTGTCTAAATCTAACCCTTTTGTAACATTATAAATTTGGTTTGGATGGACCTGTTTTGTTAGAAATGTACTTTTCTTGATAAATATAGTGGCATTCTATTTTCAATATAATCCCTCCATTCTGAATATTTTTGTAATCACTCTTAGTTAATTATACGAATATGGGTTTGAAACAAACATAAGTAAGGCCGATCTTGCTTTTAAAATGGTCTCTGAATAAAAACCTTGTCAGTATAAACTACATTACACCTTATTTTATTGGATAGTTAGTGATTTGGTTAAAATTATTAATGAGCCTAGTCACATGGAATTACTATACTTACCCGCCTCGTTGGCATAGTTGGCTAACGCACCAGTCGTGTTGAGCTAGAACACCGAGGACGGGGAGATTAAGGTTTGAATCTCGGTTGGGTGAACTGGGGGTGGTTTTTCCTAAATGGTTTTCTACTCTCCCTCCACACAAATTCGGGTTCACTTCCTCTAAATTCAACCTTCCCAATTCATAATCCATTAGTGTAATTAGTACTTAAGCGCATAACTCGAATGGGTAGTAAGACGCGGTGCTAAATAAAAAACATTTAAAAAATTACTCTACTTCAAATCTAGATACTGCTATGCTCAAAAAAAGTTGTGTCAAGGGTTTCTCGATAAACTACTAAACATAAATTAGATTTGTAAAACCCATTTAATTGTCATTTTATTATATTTCTACTTATGATATTGCTCAAACCTCTCGTGGCACCTCTCATGCGTCTAACCCAAACGAGTAGTACGTCGCGGTGCTAATAATAATTATTATTCCATTGTACCTTAAACACAATTTGATAGCAGTTTAGAAATATGTCTTGCCTCAATTGTTATTATTTGTCTCTTGACCTTTACTAGGCCGGTAAGATACAGACAGCAGAGAGGGACTCTGAGTGAAGATTTGTTTGACCCTGTAGGTAATAATCCTGCATAAACCTTAAAGGGGAAATTTTTTTAGCACCCAGTCTTAAGTACTTTTTATTCTCCTATCTATTTAGGTTACATACATATGCACTAATTAGGTTAAAGAGTTAGGGATTTGAAAGGTTGAATTTGTGGGGAAAAAGAGAGTAAAACCATTTTGGAAAACCACCCTCAGGACACCCAACAGGGATTCGAACCTCAATATCCCTCTCTCATTGATAATCTAATCTAACACAAGAGTGATGCCTCAGACTATGCGGCCACCGGAGCCAATCATGGATTATTTAAAAATAAATTTTACTATCACCAAAAAGTAGTAATAATAATTTTCTTTGCAGACCCCTAGTTTGGGAAAAATGGGGCTATGCAATAAATACTCTAATATTTCCACAGGTCCAGACCAAACCAACATTTTCTTATTATGACTTGATGAGAATAATAATTTACTTTGTGTACTTGGCTGTACACACATATTATATGGTACCTAGGCACGGGTTCTAAAATAAACTTCCATTGCAGGTTTGATTGTGATTTCTCCTAGTTATCCCGAACTAGGGTCATTGCAAGGTATAACACAAAAGTTTTGATATGGGCATATAGCATATTTCTCTTTTCCTTTCAATTCTAATGTTGTTTGGTTAATAAATGTTCTTTGGCTGTAATTATTTTTGTAAAATCTTTGTGCTACAAATTAAAAGTGGGCTTTCTTCTTGTGTGGAGTCTTATTGAATTCAGTGTGAATAAAGTTAATAACTATAGATGTTTAAATTTCTGGAATGTTTATTTCAAATATATTGAATAAAAATCAATGGAATTATATTTATTTAGTCATAAATCATTATTGTTACAAGTTGTACTGTTTTAAAATATTTATATTTAGATACAGAAGATAAGTTTTAAGTTGGAAACAATTTGGTTTATACATATATCAAATTTTAGTTGGGGTGCTACATTTCTGTTCTTGCGTTTTCATCCTTTTTTTTGTGTGCATATTTGAAAAATAATTACCAATATTTGTGTCTCAAAAGTTCACACATCTCTCGTCACTCATATCGAGTAACAATATGAGCATTTTTAACGCTCCTTTTGGATAAATTGTGATTTTATATAATAGTTGTAATTTTTTTAAGGGCATATTTTTTAACATAACATTATAATACATTTTACATGCTATTCTTACATTGTATGGCTTGATAGTTTTATGAAATGAATATGTAAGCTACGTTAGTTTGTTGGGCTGTAGAGGAGACAGGCAAGGGGAGTGGGGGTTCAAGGTTCAAGGTGTACCCAGTGACATCATAATTTACTGATGTGACTTAGAGGTACAAGATCTGCTTTGAGGGCACTTTCATAAACTTTCATTTTAATTTGGGGTCTTTTTCTATATTTCCATTTGAGTGCTGGAGCATTCCTTTAAAATTCACCTTCTTCTGTGTTCTTAAATTACTCTAAGTTGTGGATTGTTCAAATTGGCGGGAAGAAACAAAATACTAAAAACAATTCAGGTGTGCTAAGTGCTATTAAAGAAAATTGGTTTCATATTTTCATCAACAAAAATTCCATGAAAAATGCACTGAAAGTGTTCTGCACACTTCTTGTTGTTAGATAGGTCTAGCAATCCCGGCGAATTAGGTTTTCCACATTGGCAATTATACTAAAACCTTTTTTCTTTTTTAATATAGAAACACTTTTGTTTGGATTTCAAATTCTACTATAGAGTAAACTCCATCCAAAACTAAATTAATTTAAATTGCTGAAATGACTAGGACATAAATTTATGAGGTAGCAAAATTTTAATCCATTTAATTTATCTTATATGTCTAAAAATTTAATTGGTAAGTTGGCAATCTCAACTTAATGAGAGGGGTTAGTTTTTTTCTCTAAGTTTTATGTTTTGTATAAATTAATATTTCAAAATCAAAACGGCTGGTTAAGTCAACAACTTGATTCTTTACCTAAATAGTTGTTTATTTTTTATCGGATAGAACTCGTTTGAACTGCTAAATACAAAGCTAAGGTTTGTTCCAAAAGATATTTCACATTATTTAAAAATAATAGTGTCGTTTTAAACAAATTGGCTATATCGTTTGAAATTTTATGAAAATTTAATCAGTCCATTTAATTTAAGCTAAAACAACTGTCGTTTGTTTCAAAATCAAGCCCTCTTACGTATGATCATGCATGTGTGATATGAGACCTAGCAGTTGTATTTGATGAGATAGCCATGGCCCTGCTAATCTTGGTTTGTTTACCATAACTTTAAGCCAAAGTGTCTTGTGTATATTGCAGAGTATAGTTGTCTCACGAACTAAGCATAAGTTTACATACAGGGTGACAAAAAATATTTTTGTCCAGATTATTTTTTAAGCGTAGTTCATAAATTATATTATCACTCTAATTCACATAAAATATGACCACGTATTTTTCTTGAACTGTATTTTATTTATTTAAAAAATTACTCTATACTCATATAAGTTGATTATTAAAATATTTTTAAATTTTTTTTTTCCAAAATTATAGTGTGTTTAAATATTTTTAACAAATAGGCTTTCAACATATATAAAAAAAGTTAAGACCAATAGTATAGTATTAATATTCAAGATACATTTTAAGTTAGAATCATTAAGCATACAATAGTATTATTAAGTCCTGATTTCTCTTGCCTGGAAAATTTGTGAGCCTCTGCAAATTCAAGATTTTCAATCTTTGAATTGGATCATAATCTTTAATTACCAGCTCATATCAATACTGAATTAAATTCATGCTTTAAAAACTGTCCGAATCTGAATTTACTTTAATGAAGAGGTTTCAAATCCAATTGAAATATTTTTTTAATGGACTATTTTTCAAATTGAATATTAAACCAGATCTTTTTAGTCAAATCCAATTACATAATTAGTCTTATTTAAACCCTGGCCCATTAAAATAAAATGGAAATATTGCCACTTAACTTATAAATGTTACAATAAACTTAGCTATTAAATTTAACAGATTAATTTTAGTTTCTATAAAAGTTAAATTATTCAAATGTTTGATTCAAGAAATTTAATTTTGAATTATATTCAATCAAATAAGAATCAGGAATATTTTTGTATTTGAAATTTCAAAGCTTTGCACAGGCTTACTAATTTTATATTTATTCTTACTATTAGAAATTATTCAAGCCATTTTCTCTCATTGACAAGTTAAATAAATGCATTCTGTAAATTGTGTTTATTTCTTTACTTAAATAACAGTAATAATGTGATAAATTGTACTTTTCATCATATATTTCAAAGTAAGTAGCTTGTTAATTATTTAATTTGGAACATTGTTGAACCATTTAATCATAATTATATTACTAAATATACTCAAAAGCTCATTTAATATTTTGAAGACCTTCTTACCAAAATGTGATTTTGACATTCTAGTCCTTATTTCAAAATTATATTTCTTTTATTAAAATAAATACTTTATTTACTTTGTAAAATAATTTTTAGTTCATACTAATAAAGATTTCTAAAATCATGTTAAGCTACTAAATTGGTAAACTTATATATCTTAATTTCTTATTGTTGGTTTTTAACGTTTTTAGACTTAGTTTGACTGCTTTTGTTTTAAGATTTAATGTGTTCAAAAATTTTGTAGATTGTTTAATATAATTGTGTGTACTGGATGGCTAATAGCAGTTATTTATAAACTTTTGTTTTTTGTGTGCATACACACATACAACTGACATTGTAACTGCGCCCTCCAAAAAAGCCCATAGACAATTCAACCAACTTGACAATAGTCCCTTTGACTCTTTCATATTAGGATAGGTTTTCTAAATTTTTACTCGCTCTGGTGGCCACATGGTCTAACGTGCTACTCTCGCAGTAGACCAGACTGCCGATGATGATGAGACCAAGGTTCGAATCTCAATCAGGTGTACTGAGGGTGTTTTTTCCACCATTATTTTACACTCTCCCTCCACGCAAGTTCGGGTACACTTCTCATTAATATAACCTTCCTAACCCCTAAAACCATTTGTTTAGTTCAGATTTGAGCATATAACCCAAACATGTACCTAGTAAGGTGCGGTGCTAATTTTATTTTCTAAATTTTGATTTTGTTTATAATATTATTTATTTTATTATTTTTGAATCATCTAACTATTAATTAATAAAATGGGGTGTTTGTAAATATTTCAAATTCTATTTGGGCTACAATTAAAATTTGTGATTGCATAACACCCTTGGTAAGATTGCATCATTACTTTGCACATCCTTATCTTATCTGAAATATCCAACTTTTGAATTTATTCTAAATACCCCATTCTCTTAACTGCCCCTTAAACCTTGTCATTTTGGTGTCTATGAAAAGGTTGTACTTGCCATGCTAGTTTAAATTTTGAAACATGTGCAATTAGTTACTTTTAACTGTTCAACAATCTTCATAACTATTGAATACCATGTAGTAAACTCATAGTATCTCACTTAACTAACTGTAATTTGGCAGAACCTATTTATTATCTCAATCAATACAAAGGGCAAGTATCATAGTCAGACTTAGTACACCTCAAGTGCGGTGCTATACTCAATACAAGACGATACCTACCTAAACTTGGACTGTGCCAGTTTTTCCCATTCCATTCTGGTCTAGGTAAGTGTCGTCTTTTATTAGTATGGAGGCGTACTAAGTCTTGACTGTGAAACTGGTCCAAATACTTGTTTAATATTGATTACTAATCAATAATGTATTAGGTGCCTTCTTATAAAGCTTACATTGTTTAAGTATTAAGTATAGCTCAAACAAAAATATGATTTTTTTACCAAGATAACTTAATGCTGGCAGATGAATGGATGAACCCAATTTTAGTTCCATCCTTATAAAAATGTATTGTTTTCTATTTGTACAATACTGCTAGAATATTGCTTATTTCTGTGATACACAATTTTTGGGCACATTAAACTTTAGTTTTGATGTCTACTGTTTGGTTGTGAATTAAATGTTAATTGTCAAAGTGCAATGTGTCTTAGTGGCTAATGGTTCAATATTTATCAAAAATGTTTACATCTTTAATATCATTTGATCAACTCTTTAGCTAATTTTTCTTGATATAAGTAATTATAAAAATAAAACAAAACCCTAATTTATACATTTTTGTTGTATATGGTGTTTTGATTTATTGCATGACTAATATTTTTGACATAAAAGGATTATGGGAATTATTGACAATATGTAGAAATGTGTTTTTTAAGTTCCTTATGGTAAATTTACCATTTATCTCTGCAAATATTGTGTTGGATATAGTGTGTTTTAAACCCTTTAGCACCCAGTTACATTTTGATAAATGATTTAGTAGTAGCAGCAGGTTAGTTCTATTGTGTATATTTAATTGAATACATGTATGTGTTTTAAGCAATTATTAAACGTAACTTTTATAATTTTGGTCAACCTTGATGGTCTTGTGGTACAGTGCTCGCCTCAGGGCCCAATATTTGTGGCTTCAAACTCAGCCATGGTCTATCGATTTTTATGAAGCGATAAAAATCTGTAGCACAACTTCCTTAGGAGGGAAAGTAAAGCCTTCTGCCCCATGTCGATTGTGGCATGTAAACCCTGGAAAGTATGGGAAAATACATTTCCCGGCAAAATTAGTAGGCTCTTTTGCCCTTGCTTATAGAAAATTCTCATGTGCTGATATAATCAAGTCACTTCAGAAAGTGCACCTTAAATACCGCCAATTAATAAACAAACCTTTTCAATTTGACAGATTACTTAGAGAGGATATTTTCTAATGCAACTGAATATATAAACATTGTTTGTGGGTCATGTGCTTACTGGAGTTGCAATTGATTAATTGCTCTTGAATGAGTGGTCTTGTACTACCTTCAACAAGTGGGACCAATAAACTCTATATAAGACTTAACAGGAATTATTGTAAAATAAACTTTAATCAAATAAAACTGTTGACTTAATACAGAAAATAAAATAAGTTATTTTTAAACAGTAGAACTATTCATACTAAACCACTGTTATGTGGTTGAAATAAAATATTATTAAGAAACATATCTTAGCTCAACCATCAATTACTATTTCCCTGCTCAGTCACTTGTAGAAAAAGTGGTTACTCCATATGGAGATTAGTTACACACACAGTGAACAGAAATGTACATACTTTATTTTAATCTAACTTAAGACTAGGACAAGCACAACATCCGGCCATTAGTTTATCAATGGGAAAGGGTAAACCCCTATTTTCATCAACTATTGAACCTTACAAATTTATATTATGATACAAATGCTAAACATGGAAATATATATATATATATATTACACCTTTCAGAAATTAAAAATATTTTAAAAGTGTTTTTCCTAAAACAAATATAATCTTGTATTTGTAAGTAAGACATGATAATATTGTGTTGAAGAATAGTACCAACATTTACGATAGAAAATGTGGCGAACCTACTTTTGTGTTATGTAATTTCGCAAGAAGTGCATTATCAACCAACCAACAAGAGAGGAGATTGGTTTGGTTATAGTCTACAGGTCGACAGAGTGGTTTGTTTGCACAATGTCTCACGATCTGGTCTGGCTATCTTTATTATACTAATAGTGTAGGTAGAATTTGAGAGGAAATGTACTTGCACTTGCATAAAGGAAGACTGGCAAAGAAAAAATACCTTCTGTACATCTGGCCAACGAGTCAAGCTCCGATTTAACCACTACCCGCAGCTAATCAGATTAAACCATCTTGATACCTTAATCTTATGTTCCCATCGACTTTTGATAGAGCTGACAACACACTTATGGAATACAGGGTTCGGATCCCACCCTATACAAATAGATGTTGGTACCTTATCTTGAATTTTGCCAAAATCCTATCATATAGGTTATTTGATTTGTAGCTGAAAGCCAATATTAGAGCTTAAGAATAAAAAAATAAAAAAGTTGGCTGAGTGCCCATTTGTTAAGGTTTTCCAATTGTGTGCCAAGTTATTGCACACTTTGATTTGATTACAGTTTCTTTTTCATTTTGTCATTTCCTCTTTCATTCAATGAAAAATAAATCCCACATTTCTCTTATCTTCAAATTGCTGAAAACATATCGGATACTTTATGATAAACAAAAAATATATTTGGTGTAAAGTGATAATTTTTTCATTTAGAACTTTTAATGCTTAACCTAAAGTTACTTCTAATTATAAACAGCCCAATATCTACACAAAAAATGAAGATTAACTTTACAAAAATGGACAAAATATTTGGTTATTGACTTATTGTAACAGAAAATATGAAAGTTTAAATGAGCAGGTGATAGAAAACAAATGATCATATTTTCATTATATGAATCTTTAGATCATTTTCTTTGCCATAAAAAAAGTTTAAATAAAAATTACAATAAAAAAGTATAAATCCAAGTGAACTATCTTAAAAACCAGTGAAACAAAAATACAACAAATCAACATCAAATGATGTTATTTAATATAAATAAAAGTGATGGTTTTAAATATCATAAATCCTCCTTTAAGCATAACTACTGGAAATAAACATATTTAGTGTGCAAGAATGATTCCAAAATTCTTAAAGTAAATCTTAAGTTTGAAATATTTCTTTATCAGTACAAACTTAGGGGAAATGACTATTACTCATAACAAATAAACTTGGCAGGGATAGCATGAACATTCAAACATGAACATCACTATATTGATGTTAGAATATGTTCAAACTTTGCTGTTATGTATATAAATACTTAACCTAAAAAACAATATACTAGCAATTCCACATTAACATCAATGAGACATCTATTTAGGGGTAAAGCAAAATCATTAAGACTGCTAAATGCAAATAACCACCAATCCCTGTTAATTTTTTCATATTTGTATTGGTTTGTTATTGTTCAAACAGTTGAGAAATATTATAAATATTATCATATATTTATTGGAAATATAACATTTACAAATTTCTAAATATCTATTCCACATGTCTACCAAGTATAAATAAATAAAATAAAACAATTTACTTGGTTCAAAGTCAAAGACTGTCCATAGTGAAATACACACACACACACCAGTACACAAAAAATATATAAATAAGTTCTTAACACTATCTTGAACAATATACATACAATATACTTTAAGAATTATTGTAGAAGTAAATGTATCGGCTGAAAGAAAAATTTAATCTTCAGTTTTTATCTATTACTAGTTCGTTAAAGTCTTGTATCTCGCGATTCATCGGCTGTTCTATAGACAACATGGCCAAAGCGATTAGTTTTCACTCATAGTGTTTCTTAACCAAATAACAAACACACAAAACAAACTAAAGAGTTACTTTCTTCACACCCACATATTCATGGCTTTTTATAAAATAGTTTCTTATCAAAACGCCGAATAAATTCTCCTCTTTGAACTTTTTTTTTACCTGACTTAAATTCAAATCAAGCAAATGGCCTTGCATGGTTGTTTTTTATTTCACACTTTTCTTCTAATGATAAAGAAGAAACATTCAGTTTTTAAACTCAGATATTCATTTTCAGTCAAGTAATCAAAATTCGAGCGAAAACTGGTGGTGTTGCACTTTCTACTGTATACATAAACGACTGACTAGTGTATATCACAGGGTTTCACTTGAACTCAGCCCAAATAGCGTGCTAGGCGAGCCCTGTGATTAGGACATTGACATCAGGTTGTCATGGCAACCACCTTGTGACGCATACAGAGCTTGGGGTGTTGGGACAGCCAGCCACAGGGCACATGTTAACATAGGTGCTTTTTTTGTCACGCGTTGATGTGATTACGGGATTTACTAATCTCAATAAAATGGGGAAGTAATGTAACAAATTTTTATTTATTTAGGTTTTTCATTGTGTAGTGAAAAAATATAAGAAAATTGATATATGTCAACTACAAGGATGTGACTGTGTCAATGAAAATGTTTATAGTAGTGTATTTTATGACTGGTTTTCGACAGGTCTGAAATACAAGACAACTGGTGTGCCAGAGAATGCTCCATAATATGATAAACAGACATCTCTTTGAGGAGGTTAGAGCAAATTTCTAAGTTTTTTTTTCATTCCAATGACAATTTATCATGCCCAGCTTACTGTAAAGACAGACTATGTAAAATTTAACTTGTGCTTGATAGCTATGTTGTTTACATTATTCATAATATCTGTAGTAAAATACCATTAATACCGGCCTTGGTTTACTAGTAATTAAATTAATTGCATGAGAATGGGATTTTGGAAGGCATACGACAGATGTAGAAGGGGTACATTTTTTCATATAAAATGTTGAATGGGTAAAATTAATGTAGCCTATATTAAAATTTTACAGCTCACCGTTGATGTAAAAACTATATTTCTCCATCCTTGCTGGTAAGATAAAAAAAACCTGGTGTATATAGCGCAGGTGCAGGTGATTTGGAGTGAAATTGGTGCAATGTGGGTGCTAGCAACCACATCCTTACTGAGCATTTGAAAAAAGTGATAATAAAATATAAATATAGATAACTTGGCTATCATAAATGTACACAACAAGCTAAAAAAAAATTATACAAATTACCCATATTATAATTTTTTTTTAGATATTTGTACTTTGTAATTCACTTTTTAGGTTGTCTTTCAATATAATTAGAAATTAGTAATACATTATAAAATTTTAGAAACTAAAACAATAATTGAAGATAGATTTAAAATAATTACATTTAAAATTATAGATAATTTCTTATCTTAAATAGAGAAATGAGGATGTTTACAGGTGCTAAAGGGTTATTAGGATCATTATCAAGATGAAGACTGAAAATTTTGCCAGTATTGCTTTTGATAAATTTTCGGTTGCTTTTTTTCATTAGAAGGAATTGATAATAAATTATGCCTAGTGTGATTATGAACAATGGATTGTTTCTCTAAGAACTGTACCAAAAATATTAGTGAAGCATAATGCACACAGATTAATGTATAATTTATCTTGTCAGTGATATAAAACACATCATTTATATATGTAATTCTCAAAATCTATAATAAAAAGGACAAATAAGTATTTGTTCATGGTTGGAAGAGGATAGGTAGTTCATTTGTATGTAAAAATTCATTGATTAGTGCATAAACACATTGCACAAAGGTTGATAATTAAAATATTATAATTTTATATTGTGAGTGACATTTTTGTTAAAATGAGAAACTTAATTCCTTGATCCTCAATAATTAGTGATTGGAATCATTTCCCAAAAAGCTGTGATAAATTAGAACTTTTTTTTACCACAGTAATTAATTAGTAATTAATCTGTAATGTTTTCTTGTGATACCTACCATTAAAGAGTATGTGGCCTTCAGTATAAATTTAATAATTAATTAGTTTGTGTATAGACAGAATTGATATTTTAGTTTTTCTATCTACTCACAAATTTAAATAATATGTGAATAAAACTTGCCAAATTTTAATAGTTTATTAGAACTCTTCCAAATGAACATTATATCCAAAAAGATCTGCCCTTTTTCCAACCAAATTATAAAGTTGTTGTGATAATGCCTGTAGTGTGTTTTTACTTTTATGTGGTATTGTATGTATTGTATTAATGGCATGGCTTACTGTCCTATCACTCTGTATAATTACATTTTCTTTTATAATTATAGATTAATTCCAACTTACTTTAAACATTCTGTACCATATCGCTTTATGCATTATATATCCTTGCAATGTGGGACCAACAACATGTTATGCGGTTAATTCAAGTGTGTTTTTTCAACTTTGCAATTGATTAACGTTACATAACACATTATACAATTATGTAATCCATGTATTGAATTGTTTCTAAACAAAACATATAATACTTAAACTATGTCATATTAACATTGTTAATATTGCCCCATTTTTATTACTATTACTAATATGTGCATCATTCCATTTGACAATATGTAAAAATATATATATATAAAAAGCAGAATTTTTAAATTGTGTGTCTTAACTTTTTCAATGTTTCTTCTCTCTGAAAACATTATGCAAAATCACTGAGCTGTTATATCTGGTCTTTGACGAATTTTTACAATATATATTATACTTTTAACTTGAAAAAAATTAGAATAAAACACAGACTTATACATGAATAAGTTGAAATTTATAACAGAATTGAAGGAAAGTGATAGCAAGGGATTGGTGTAAAATACATTGTGCATATTATATATAATTAAACTTTTAAGAAAGTTGCTAGAAATATTTTCTGCCTTGTCAATCGATATAAATTGTCTGCAAATTTACTATAAACGTGGTATTTTAGATTTGTCCTGTGTAATGTATTTGATGGGTTTAAAGCTACCACATCTCTGTGTTTGTTGCGAATATCCTTTGTTTGAAACATAATGTGGGAAGTGTTATTTTCTGAAAATATAAAAAAAAGATAATATTGTATATTTATATTGTGACTTTGGAGTAAATCAGTATTTATTACTGTAAACGTTGTTGTTTTCCTTTCTTAAACCATCTTCAACCTTCTTAAAATGCTCCCCACCAATGTAAAGAGAATGGAAGGTAGTGCCCGATGGAGAAAGACATCTGATTGGCTGAGCCTGTAACAGCACTCAGTACACATCTCAAAGCACTACATACTCAAAGCTATATGGAAGATAAACTAAGTTGTTAAAAATCAGGTCACATTTTAAAACTTTAAATAATAAATAAACCTTTAAAATCTACACTAATATCTAAATAATGTTAGTACTATAGTTATTTCTAGAATTATTTGTGTTTGCCTGTCTTATTATTAAAATAAAACTGTTATATAGGGGGTTACCTAAGCAATGGCCTGATCAAATTACTCCAAGCGACGCTACCTTTCTATTCCCTTTACATTGCTCCCCACACAGTGGGATTTTCATCTGGCAGCATGGTGGCTACAGACAGGGAAAAACAGGGCTAATTCTGCACCTGAACAAAAGTGAGTGTTTCTCGATGTTAACAAAGTACATTGACTAGATATTTTATTTTAACATGAGGTGGCTGTACAGAATTTGTTTTATAGCACATTCAAACAGGGACACAGATAGTACCTAAAACATTAAATACTCGAAAATGAACATGAACGTGAGAAATGCAATAAACAAAAATTCCCATCCGCCAAGAAGACTTTTAAAAAAGCTATGTCTGGTTTTTTTTTAATGTTGTCTGAAAAACCTGAAAAAGTTACAAAATTTTATGATAAAAGTTTTTTAGCCACCCTGGGAAGTTACATAAGTAAATTAAATTACTTTCATTATACATCAAGTCATGTGATTTGAACCTCTCATTTTGTAATAGGAATGTGACCTGGTGGTCGAATGGTCATATATCTGGGCTGCCAATTACAAGGCGAGCAGAGTTCAAATCTAAGTTAGGTGTACTGAAGGTGTTCATTTAATGGATTTCCACTTTCCCTCCATGCAAATGTGGGTAAACTTAATCGAAACTCAACATTCCTCATCTCTCACACATTAACATAATTCACATGCTTATAAACCGGATGGTGAATTGTGGTGACAATAAAAATAATATGTACTGTGTAGACTAAATGTTGAAACATGCGGGCCATTCGAAGTGGAAGATGAAATTGTCACATAACATTTCTATTTAATTTTAATTATCTTTTTAGTGCATTTAGGTAAAGAGATATTAGAAATAAAACACATAGTTTCTAAGCTCATACTGGCCTATCTGAATTTACCTTCGCTGACTTTATATTTGTCATTAAGTTATTAATTACTAGACAGATTTAAGATACTGTTAACAAAACGATTATATGTTTAAATATATCTGATTTAGTTATATATTTAGAAAATCTGTTAAAAATTCATCTCATATTTCTTGTTCCTTCAAAATGTCTATAACAGGGTTAACCAACCCACAACACAAACAAGCTGTGATTTATTCCAATATTTTGTTGTTTTACTATCATCATCATCAACTGTTTCCAGTCTGTGGCCGGTTCAGTTTAGTAAAATACCTCCATCTTCCTCTAGCTTTACAGCACTCTTCCTCCTTTAATTTATTGCATTCTTCTCTCTATTGCACATTTTCTGTTATCTGCTCCTACCTTCTCTTTTTTTTAGCTCCCTTGCAGTATTTTTCCCACATACTTCATCTCCAACACTTTCTTTGGCATCCTCTGTTTTTCCATCCTCATTTCATTCCCATGCCATCTCAGTCTTACTTCCTTTACTACCTCATGTACTCCCACTTTTTCCTTGATAACTTAATTCTTAATCTTGTTTCTCCTCATGACACCTAACATGCTCCTCACAAACTTCGTTCTCAAGACCTCCACTTTCCTAGTCTCTCTTACATTCAATGCTGTATGTGTGACAATGAGTACAAAGTACTCCCTGTACAACACTTCCTTACAACTCTCTTTGCTGTCCTCTTCTTCCACCTCTTGCCTCAATTACGCTTCCAACATATTTTACTTTCATCCTCTCTCCTCCTTCCATCTTTATAGCTTTATAAGGCCCTATCCTCTTCCTTCTCATTACCATCACTTCACACCTCGCTGTGCTAAATTTCATTCCTCACTCTTTCACTTCCTTATATCATTCCTGTAGCTCTTCCTCTTCCTTACTGTCAAGTCATCAGCAAACATCATGGCTTTCATTCTTTCCTCCCCGAACTTCCCCACCACTTTATTCATAACCATAACAAACTTTTAGTGGTGGGAGGGCACTCCCCTGCTTAACTCAAAAGTATTTTTTACAGTGATAGAAGATCAAAAGTTGGTGGAAATATTTTCAAAACTTAACTCAATATAATAGCTAATTTTTTAATCACAGGTGATCGACTAGTGAGCAATCTCATCATTAGGTGATCAATCTTGAGATGAGTTTGCCGGCCTACCATGTTAACTCTTCTTTACTGCATACCTTTACAAAGTTTCTTTCCTTCAGTTGCTTTTCTTAGCACTTCTTTATATTATTCAATCTTAATTGATAATATTTGAAACATTCTTCTGTAGCACCACATTTCAAATGATTATAATAGTTTCTTTCAGTTGCACCAATGGTTCATGTTTAACATCCACAAAGTGTAACTCTCCAGATATATGCCTTTAGGAACCTTTTCCTGATTTCCAAATTTATGTTAGTTAAGGTTAGGTGTGTCTTATTGATATGGAAATCTTTCTTCTCCTTCGCTCAGTGGCACATCTGGATCTTCCTCCAAATTAAATTCTAGGTGCACCATTGCCTGCATTATTCTACTTATAATATATTTCTTGCTTTTGTTATCTTCGGTTATTCGACTCCTTTGGTAGTTAAAGTGCTTAGGAGAGCTTAAAATAGAGACTTAAACTAGGATTTGTGAACTTAGGCTTAAGAGAAGTGACAAGCTATTTGTAAAGACATTGCAAGTTTACCTTTGCAATCTTTTATACCTCACTCCTTTTCAAGGCTGAATAGTTTAAGGATGTCTGTGATGTAGAATGTGGCCAGTTTCTTACACAAATGTTTTTGGTGAAATATCAATACTTTTTGTGAAGACTAGTTATAAGAAAAATAAGACAAGGTTTACCTAAGTAGATAATCAATTGTAATACTTTTTTTTTTTTAGTATTCCCTCTACTATGCCCTTCACCCGCCCACTTTTAGGGACTATTTCGAAAAGTTTAGGTTTCATATTTTATCTTTGTTTTATATTCCAATTTTCAAGGTTCAATGTTGACTCTAATTACCCTATAGGTTTGATTATCTGTGAGTCGGTGAGTAGCAAAATAAGCATGTTTTGATTCTTGTATCTCACGAACCGCTTAAGGTGGGACGTAGGGTATTCGAGGATAGGCCAATGTTTTTTCAGTTTTTATGGCATAACTTTTTTTGGCAAAATAAATAAAATGTTTCTCCAGCACAAACCTAGAGTATAATTTTCTTCACGTGGTGATATCAACAGATCCTGAATATCTATAATGAACATGGTGGCATTATCTAACAAACTTTTTAAATGAAGAGAAAGAGTTGTCATTAAATTCCAGGTTACCATTGACAGATATTCAAGAACTGTTAATATCACCATGTGAAAAAAAAAACTGTGTTTGTACTGAAGCAATATTTTATTTATCGCGAAACAAAAAGTTTGGCTATAAAAACTACAAAAACAGTAGTCTTTTTTACCACATACCCCTTCAACCCCATCTTAAAATAGCTTCTAAAATAATTCCTTATCATTGAGACAATCCTGCTTGTCAAGTGTACTTACAGTGCTCCTGCCTTTGTTTAAATTATTATCTATGTTTTCTCCATGCAAATGCGGGTACCCTTCGTCAATAGTTCTATCAGGTAGTGAGTGGACCGTGTCTTGTGTACGGATCAAGTAACTCGGTCAATCTTCTCTCCCCGCCTCACTGGCATTGCTTAGGCAACACGCCGTGCGGGTTCTTGTTTGTGCGTGACTGGTTACGCACGAGATTCTCGAGAGAAGTCAGAGGTTCGACTCTGGTCTTGTAACAAGACTCACTGGACAAGTCGCGGAGTTCTCGAACTTAATGTTCGTGTTTTCCTCTCGTCGGAGCATGAGTGGGTCAGCGAGTGACCTACACCAGGATAGTGGCACATTGTGCTCTGGATTTGTGCTATTTGGAACTGTGTCTGTCCGAGTGACCTCTACACCAGGATAGTGGCACATTGTGCTCTGGACTTGTGCTATTTGGAACTGTGTTTGTTCATGTGTTTGTAACTGAGTGTTTAACTATAAAGGCACGTGTGCTTGTGTACCAACTAATATGGGGACAAGATTTGGTGAGTATATTATATCTGTTGGAGGGCGTGTGAGGGAGTAAAGATGAGACTTGCGTCTTCTTTAATTTAACAGTTGTTTGTACCCAGGTTAACCAAGAGTGAAATTCATGAGGTATTTAAATACATGTCACGTTCATCTTATCTGAATGAAATTATTCAGTGTGCTCGACCAACCTAAAGTTCTAAGACATTAGTGACAACTTTGACGAGGGGCCTCCTTAAAACATGGTATGGGCGTCAATGGTTGGAGTATTTGAACTAGCTGCTGATGTTAGCAGGCAGCAGGGGTGGGGTGGTAAGACATGGCGAAAAACAATACAAACAAAAAATATGGCTTAATATTGACACGATGTGAAGCATCTGTGTTAGTTGTCTAAAACCTCAACAACGTAAAACAACCAACCGTTCCAACGTTGAATAATCGCCATAATCAAATGATCCGGTCCAGGGTTTATTAACTGGAGGTATCCATCCCCTAGGGATTGTGAGAAACAAATAATGGAGGAATGGGACTCTATCTCTGTACGATTTAAATTAAAAGTTGTTTTATATTAGAATTAGCTATTATAATTAGCAATACGGTTTGATGTTTAGATTATACAAAAACAACAGCACAATCCCCACTGGTCGTAGTTCTCCTATGTACTTGTGATTTTATTTGTGATTGTACAAAACTTATAATTTTCTTTCAGCGGTTCTGTTCCTAGCTATTCATGTGTAAAGTAAAACCAAGAGCTTGGTATCTTTTTAAGTCACTAATAGGATTGGTGATGGTGATTTCGACAGTATGGGGACATAATTGGCAATCCATTGGGGACCTGTAATCGTTAAAAGGATTCCCTGCTCTAGTCAAAGACTATAATCTCATTAAATTATCCTGTCTATGATGGTGAGGTTGTGGTTCGAATCCTGGTCAGACGTACCGAGGCTCTCTCCCTAAATGCTTTATCACTCTTCCTCCATTCAAATATGTCTACATTTCCTCTCAATTATATCTCCCTCGTTCCTACATATATGCATCTATCTCAAACGGATAGTGAAAAGTGAAGCAAAACATTACTAATTAAACAATTATCATTAGTAACGGCAGGGGCGGCTCGTCCCTAAGGCGCGGAGGCGCGCGCCCCCCATTCCCACGAATCTCCAGTTCCTTTTAACGTTATTATTCGCACTCTCACGACAATTTTATCTTGCCATAATAGTTTCAAGAAAAATATGTTTTTGGTTTAAGTAATAGCACGCAATGTTTTTAAAATGGCATGCGGTCGGGCGCGAGGTGGTCAGCGCCTGACATTGTGAAACCAAACCTTCCCACCCCTTCACCTCTTGTCTTCAAATGGCATGCAGTCAGGCGCGCGACGGTCAGCGCCATGCATTGTGAAACCAAACCTTCCCTCCCCTTAACCCATTGTCCCCACCCTGCTATAGCTAGCTAGCTAGCTAGCATTGCTTATTCTTCTTTTGAAGGCGCACTCCCTTACGCGCCCTAAGGTTGAAAGCTTGTGAAATGTGTATAGCGTGAACCAGCAATAGTTGTTGTCAGTCATCCTGCGTGCTCCTGCATCTTGAGGCTGTGTGTGGCGTGTGTGTTTATAATAATATTATGTAGGGTTATTTTAGGATAATGTTTATTTGAGTTATATGTTTTAATATTTTTTGTAACTAGGCTTAATATGAATAGTTCAATTCAGGCGCTTAAGACAACGAATATTGCAAGATTAACTCTTGATCAAAAAAGAGAATTGAAATCATTAGGTAGGCCATGTCCTGAATTTTGTATGGAACAAAGTGAAAAAAAGAAAAATGAAAATCGAGTTTTTAGAAGACAGCTCAAGTCCAAAGATGCATACCAAAAAAATGGCTGGATTTGCGGCTGTGATGTGGACAAATCTTTGTACTGTTTTCCGTGTATTTTGTTTTCTCCCAGAAAGAGTGGTGAATGCTTGTGGATAGTAAAGGGCGTCAATGATATAAAACATTTAACAGAAAAAATTAAGAAACATGAAATATCTGTGAATCACATGAATAGTGTCGTTGATCTTTCTTTGCTAGGCAAAGTAAACATATCGTCTAGTCTAGACTCACAATACAGAGAAAACGTTAAAAAACACAATACTAACGTTGACAAAAATAGGCACATATTAAAAAGGTTGATTTCATGTGTTAAATTCTGTGGTGTTTTTGAATTACCTCTCAGAGGTCATGATGAATCAGCATCATCTACAAATCCTGGTGTCTACAGAGGTTTAATTAATTATACTGCTGAGCTGGATTCTACAATGAAAGACCATTTAGAATCAGCCACTGTATTCAAAGGAACATCGAAAATAATACAAAATGACATACTGGACTGCATGCTTAATGTCTGTAGGGAGGAAATAGTAAAGCAGATACGCGATTCTGAATTTGTAGCCATCGAATGTGATGAGACAACTGATGTAACGAACCATTGTCAGATGGTATTAGTTTTTAGGTATGTGTTTGAGGGGTTGGCTTGTGAGAGGTTTTGGGGGTTTCTAATTCCTGAAGGAAGATGTGCAGGCACCTTAGCAAAATGCATAATGGACCACATCAAACCTCTTATAGACACTTCAAAAGGAAGATTAATAGCACAGACGTATGATGGTGCTAATGTTATGAGTGGCTCTGTTGGGGGTGTACAGGCCAAGATTAGAGAAACATACCCATTTGCCTATTTTGTACATTGTTACGCTCATCAGCTAAATTTGATATTGGAAAAAGCAACCAGTGCAAACAGCAAAGTTCGAGTTTTTTTCTCAAACCTTTCTGCCATTCCCGCATTTTTTTCGCACTCATCTCTACGATCTGACGTTTTGGAGCAAGTAGTACAAGTCAGACTACCCAGAGTTGCTACAACAAGATGGAACTACAACATTCGAACTGTTAACGTTGTGTACGAAAATAGAGATAAGTTGAAGGAATGTTTCGAAGTTCTTGAGGAAAAGTGCACAAACAAACTTACTGTTAACGAGGCGAGTAGCCACAGAAGAGCTTTTCAGGACCCAAATTTCATGTTCTGGCTAACTCTTTTCCACAAAATTTTACCTCACGTGGATATATTGTACCAACAACTACAAACCAGGAACAGGGACAGTGTAATGTGGCAAAATGACATTTGCATTTTTGAAAATGAGATACAGAAAGAAAGGGGGCAAGTTAATGAAATAGAGAAGCAAATAAATGAAGAGTTCCCTGAACAACCAAGATAAAGGAAAAGTAATGTTGAATGTAGCACCAGAGTGGGGGATGCTAAAGAAGTGTGTGATGTTATTACAACTAATGTAAAAGACAGATTCGCTTTTACTGGTCATTTGGAGGCAGCTTCTTTGTTATGTAATGAGTCATTTCCCCAATTTTCTACTTGCTTTCCGGAAGAAAAACTCACGCGAGTAATCCAACACTACCCATTCTTAGAAAAAGAAAAACTCCGGTCTGAATTGGGACTTTTATACAGACGACAGGACTTTGACATTAAAGGAGCAATACAACTATTGAACTTCATGGAGAAAAATAACATTATTTCAGTTTTCAGTGAGGTGACGAAGCTTCTAAAAATTATCATAACGACCCCAATGACGTCTGCTGAACCTGAACGTTGCTTTTCTACACTGAAAAGAATAAAGACTTTCTTAAGGAATACAACAACAAATGACAGACTTAATGCTCTAGCGATGGTAGCCATAAACAAGGAACTTATCACACAAATGAAGGACTTTGACGACAGAGTTATGGAAAAGTTCATTAACTTAAAGGAGAGGCGTATGGACTTCGTATATAAATAATTTCTTTGTTTATTGCGTTCTAAGTCCTTTCTCGTAAGCGTAAATAATGTAAATATTGTGTATCCTACATATTAATGTTGTGAGATTGTGAGTACATTGAACATACATACATATATATTTATGCACATTACACAGCTGCAGTTTCTACAACACATCTACGTTCTTTGGGGTGAGTTTATTTTTTTTATCTTTGCATGTTGTTTGTGATATTAATTTTTGAGTTTAACTAAATGAATATTTAGCAAAACATACTCCAAAATTTGTGTCTTCCTTTAAATATATTATTTATAAATAATTTATTAACTAAACAGGCTGCGCCCTCCAGCTTCTAAAGTGACGAGCCGCCACTGAGTAACGGATACCAGCCGTTTACAGGAATGTAACTAGATGTAGGTATAGTTGGAAAAGAACCCAGGACCTGTGGCTTGGTGAGTACTTTGTTCGCAATGCATTACGTTATCGGCCACAAAGATCCATCTTGAGGTTTGTCGACCAGTTTGTTGTCGATAACTTTGTCCTACTGTGATATAGGCTATATATATAGATTAAAATATATATCATAATTCATATATATCCTATAATATATAATACATATATAGCTTATAATATATATTATAATACTTATATATCCTATATAATATATTATAATAAATATATAATACATATATAGCCTATAATATATTATAATACATATATAGCTTATATTATTTATATATATATATTATATATATATATTAGCACCACTTCATGCTACCCTTTCGGGTTGCACGTAGCTCTACTAATCACGCAAATGTTATAACGATGAGAAAGGTTGAACTTTAGGGGAAGTGTACCTGAATTATCGTGAAGGATGAGTGTAGGACCATCAAGGAAAAATCACCCCCCTCAATACACCCAACCAGGATTCGAGCCCCAATCTCCGATATTGGGTGTCCAATCCAACTCAGGAGTGACGCCTGGCTTAGAACATATGGCCACAGTTTCCCAGCTGTTGTTTCGTTGTTCATAAGACAATCACACAGTACATAGAGCAAGAGAATAGCTCTGTAAAGGGAGGATATAGCAATCCAGAGTTGTAAGACAATCACACAGTACAGAGACCGAGAGAATAGCTTCTGTGAAGGGAGGATCTAGCAATCTAGGGTTGTAAGACAATCACACAGTACAGAGAGCGAGAGAATAGCTCTGTGAAGGGAGGATCCAGCAATCTAGGGTTGTAAGACAAGCACACAGTACAGAGAGCGAGAGAATAGCTCTGTGAAGGGAGGATCTAGCAATCTAGGGCTGTAAGACAATCACACAGTACAGAGACCGAGAGAATAGCTCTGTGAAGGGAGGATCTAGCAATCTAGGGTTGTAAGACAAGCACACAGTACAGAGAGCAAGAGAATAGCTCTGTAAAGGGAGGATATAGCAATCTAGGGTTGTATGACAATCACACAGTACAGAGAGCGAGAGAATAGCTCTGTGAAGGGAGGATCTAGCAATCTAGGGTTGCCCTGGATGAAAATAACTCAACTAAGTGCAACCAAATTGCCTGTTACAGCAATTTTAAATGTTAGGTTGGGAATATCTTAGTACTTATTTTAAAAAGTAACCATTTGTTTGAATTTTTTTATAGTTCCACATTTAACGTAAAAAGTATTATTTGTATTTTAAATTGTTTTAACTTACATATTTAATCACGCCGTTCCCTTACGAGGTAGATAAGAAACTGTGCCTATAATTCATAAAACAACTCCGTACTTAATCCATCCTCTACTTAATCCATCCTCACTAACTTTTTCCACACTTCCCTATACTTGCATACTTCCTTAGCTTCAACAACATCCATACACCGAGTCTTACATGTTCTTTTATTCTTAAAACACTTTAATGTTTCTCTTTTTCACACATTCATCTACAACATTTAGCCACGTCTTACATGGCCAACCCCTTCCTTTTGTTCCACACATTCTACCCTCAAATATTTGCCTCGTCACTCCATCCATATTTTAACAAACAAGCAATGGTGAATTGGTATCACATTTACAGAAATATTCCTTCCTACAAATTAGTCTGTATTTTATCTCCCACTGACTCTCTAGCAGAAAACAAAGACAAAACGCCTTGCGAGTAGGGAGTCTAACCAGAACCGAAACGAATAATTAATTTTAAGGAACCGGAACCGCTACAGGAATTCAAAAAGTAAATTAATTATGAACCGGAATTGGAATTGATAAATATGTTTTGGTTGATAAAGGTTATTATCGGTTCTTAAAGGTTCTTACGTTTTATAAAAAAAATTGCATTTTATTCTTTTTTTTTTGATGAAACTTCATTTTATTTTGAAAATAATATTATCCCTTCTCTCAGGAATGTTTGTGTGAGTGGGATACATATTTACTTTTTAAGGAATTATAGAAGTATCAATGAGCTCTTAGCAGTAAGAACTAATAAGGAATGATTATTATCATATTGTGTAGGGTTTTATTATTTTTATCTTTAGGCTAAGCGCTCAGGAAGATGCATTTAGCGCCGAGTGATAGCAAACATATCTAAGAAATTGGGAGTAATGAGAAATAAGAACCTGTCCAGTTGTACCAACAGTCTAAGCTAAATACGAAGAAATGTATTTAAAAGTGTTATTAATAAAAGTTAAACATTAAAGTTGTTGTTGGATGGGCAGTTTGTTGGGAAGATTAATGGGAAGGATAGCCACTCTGCCTCCAAATATAAAGTAATAAAAATTCCCAAGTTTGTGTCCATTGTGAGTAGTTCAGAAATGTTTTTATGGTTTAGTTAATAATCGATTATTTGACTTATTGGATAGATGGAACGAAATAAATATTACCCAATGCAGAATTTCTTTAAATGACAGAATGAGTGAAACCTCAAGGTCATTATTATGGATCTTAAGGTAAATTACATAAAATTGATATATAACCCTGTAAATTCCTTAATATGTTGGTGGTCTAAGAATTAATTATTAAAAATGTTCGAGTTTAAATCGAGAATATTGCTGTAGCATTATTTTATTATCCTGTTAATGAATCCTAAAACAATGTTTTTATATATTCCAATAATTTACTGAAACATTATAGAGTTTATTTAAATGTTTTAGACAAATATAGTGAGCTCATACAGATCTACAATATTTTATTTCGTTCCCACATGGTAAATAGCAGGTTTGGTTGTAGAAAACCAACTTTAGATAATTTGATTTATTTACCTTTTTATAATTGAAAATAGGCATAGAATAAAGATTTTTATTCATTAATTTAAAAATCAAATCAAAACATTTTCAAAAGTCATAAAATAAAATTTTATTGCTGAAGATAATGCCAATATTTGAGGATAGAGGGAGTCATGTTTTCAGCACAATCAAACCTTTGGCCGTTAATCTCAGTTCCCTAGAAAGGAGCCGCTACTTCTTTATTCAAGTATCTCCTTTTTTGTACTCAACGAGGCTGAGTTGATCCCGTTCCAGACCCACTGTTTAATAGAAAAATATGGACGCACCGGGGATCGAACCCAGGACCTCTGGACCTGTAGCCAGGAGCTTGATCAGTAAGCCACAGAGGTGGTCTTTTTATTATTTTGAGTTCTGGCAAACAAAAATAAAATAAAATGATCTCCTTCTCAAATGAAACCCTGAACTATAAATAAATTTTGCAATTATTTTTGTTTTCATACAAATAACTCGTTTTGTAGTTTATTATGTTATATTTACAAATATTTTAATAAACCTAAAACTATTAAATCTACTTTCTTATGAACTAGAACCAGAACCGTAACCTAATTATTAAGAGCCTAAAAGAACAGGAACTTTAATTTTTTTAGAACCAGAACCGGAACCTTTAAAATGTCTGAAGAACCGAAGCCAATTAGTAGTCTATTACGTGCTTGCGAGTGTATTCACTTTCCCTGGTACGATGCAGCCTGCATGGCAGAGTGCATTTGGAGTTCGTTGTTGATGTTTTAAGTGAAACATCAATGTTTCATCAATACCATCAATTAATGTTAGAACATCAATAAATACAGGACTATATTAAAGGGGGACATTTACTAAACAAATTGTTCTAACTATGAACAAATTTCAAATTTTCAAAAATATCTTATTTGTAAATTCGCCTAAAACTCCTTTTAATATGTAAAATTAAAAAAAAAATTCTTATTTACCATGAAAAACTATTCTCAGATAACATTTTTAAACATAATCTTTCAAGCCAATTTCGAGAAATTTCAAATGTTCTTTAATTTGCTTAGTAAACTACCATTTAATTCATTTGTTTTGGAAAAAAAATATAAATTATTATTAATCATGTAAAATAGTCCCCCGATACCAATTTTAAGCAAAATTGTTTTAGAAATAAATAAATGGTACGGCGCACCGCACAGACTTTCTCTCTCTTTCTATAAACTCGTAAGATTTCTGAACGGAATAATGTACATGGAGGAACTCGACCATTGCTATCGGACTATCTATCTCCATGGAGGAACTCGACCATTGCTATCGGACTATCTATCTCCATGGAGGAGCTCGACCATTGCTATCGGACTATCTATCTCCATGGAGGAATTCGACCATTGCTATCGGACTACTTATATCCGTGGAGGAGCTAAACCATTGTTATTGGACTATTTATCTCTTTGGAGGAACTAAACCATTGTTATTGGACTATTTATCTCTTTGGGGGAACCAAACCATTGTTATTGGACGACTTATCTCCATGGAGGAACTCGACTCTTGTTATTGGGCTATTTATCTCCTTGGAGGAACGAAACCATTGTTATTGGACTATTTATATTTTTTGGGGGAACTAAATCATTGTTATTGGACTACTTATCTCCTTGGAGGAACTAAACCATTGTTATTGGACTATTTATCTTTTTGGGGGAACTAAATCATAGTTATTGGACTACTTATCTCCTTGGAGGAACTAAATTATTGTTATTGGACTAATTATCTCCTTGGAGGAACTAAACCATTGTTATTGAACTATTTATCTCCTCGGAGGAACTAAACCATTGTTATTGGACTATTTATATTTTTGGGGGAACTAAATCATTGTTATTGGACTACTTATCTCCTTGGAGGAACTAAACCATTGTTATTGGACTATTTATCTTTTTGGGGGAGCTAAACCATTGTTATCGGACTATTTATCTCTTTGGGGGAACTAAACCATTGTTATTGGACTATTTATCTCTTTGGGGGAACTAAACCATTGTTATTGGACTATTTATCTCCGTGGACGAACTCGACCACTGCTATCGGACTACTTATCTCCGTGGAGGAGCTAAACCATTGTTATCGGACTATTTATCTTTCTGGGGGAACTAAACCATTGCTATTGGACTATTTATCTCTTTGGGGGAACTAAACCATTGTTATTGGACTATTTATCTCCGTGGAGGAACTCGACCATTGCTATCAGACTACTTATCTCCGTGGAGGAACTCAACATCCCCGTTATAAAGCACTTCTTTCGCCCAAATGTTGAAACATGGATATGGGAATAAATATTTTCAAAAAAAAGTAGTATTTTTCTATTTGAATCTAAAACTGGACAAAGATTCACTAAATCAAAAACACAAATCATGCTGGAGCATTCCAATTGTTTGTAAATCAAGAAATAAAATTATGACCAAGGAATTAATAACCAATGGGAAGTAATTGATTTAAAAGTACCCACTACTCTGGGCACGCTATGACGTGCAAAGGGGAGGAAATGGTTTTGTTGTACTCGGTGACTCAGTTATATCTGCCCTTGTATAATGTAATCACAATCCAAATTGGTGATATTTAGGTCCACCTCTGCATCCCTGCACGTCTCAATGGGAGTTCATAGGCGTTACACACGTGCACTCCAAAGATATCACTTACTCTATGGCATTAGGAACTCGAAAGTTCATTGCCACACCTATAGAAATACAGTTCATATATCCCTCTCTTGAGCTAGTTTTATACACTACACTGCATTACAGCCTAGCCCTATGTTGAGTTAGTTCTAGCCAGTCCACCTCAGTACACCCTATCCCTATCTTGATCTAGTTTTATCCTGTCCACCTCATTAGATCCTATCTCTTACAGGTCCATTCTACTTTTATCCTACCATCTACGTCTAGTTCTTCCTATTGGGTTTGTCAATCAATACCCTGAATAAGGTTCTAGAATCTTCCATTTGCACTACATGTCCTGCCCACCGTAATGCACGAGACTTGATTATCCTAACTATGTCTTGTAATAAGCACAGTGTATGTAGCTCATCATTATGTAACCATCCCCACTCCATAGTCGCCTCATCCCTGTTTGGATCAATTACTTACCTAAGCACTTCATTTTCGAACACGCTAAAATTTGTTTTTGTCACGTAAGGTAATAGACCACGTTTCACACCCGTGGAGAACAACCAATGAAATTATGGTTTTGTATATTCTAGGTTTTACATTCCTTGACAGCAGGCGAGATGTCAACAACTTACTGACCGAGTAGTAGCATGCATTTCCCAATTGTGCTATTTTTCTAGTTTCCAATCTAATATTACTGCTAGTTAAAATTGCTCCTATATATTTAAACTCATTAAACCTGTCAAATGATATGTTGCTTGATGTAATCTCTAAATTATTGTCCTCAATTCAAAGTTCTAGAAATCTATTTTCATCCAGTCTGGTTTAAGGTCATTCGTCAATAAAAAATGCAAGTGTACAGCAGCTATAAAAAGTGATTCGATTACTTCAAACCATTACAGTTCATGAGTTATAAGGGATCAAACTAAAGACAAAATCGTAGACAACATTTTATAAAACATTCTAAAAAAAGCCTTTAAGTAAAGAGCGATGGATAAAGATAAAACTCAAAAACAAATTTGTGATTTTTAGACCATAAAAAGTGTGAAAACACTAAAGAATATTCAGACGGTAGTGTAAGGATTGACAATTAATCTAATACAAGAGGTCTATAGATTTAAAAAATTAATTTTGAGCATTGTTTAAACGATTTCTAGGAATTTAAATATTAGATAACTTACGGTTAAAATAACATAAACATCTTTTATGAGCCATTAAATTTTAAAATTATTTTAAAGTCTTATCTTGTCTTAAAATAAAATATCACTAACAATACCCATTTTATTGGCATATGTTAATAAACAATTAAATAGTGATCTATGAGTTGTTGCTAACTGTATACTGTTTCAGTGAATTTTATTTCTGTATCCTTCTATAGGATTTGTGGTTTTCTTACATTCGATTCCACATTGTACACATATTCAATAAACCTCAGAGCAGTCCTAATACTCTCCAACACCTCTTTCATCTGTAAACATCTTCACACTAGTTTTATTCATCTTCATCCTCGTCCGCTTCATTGATAGATACGTCTCTTAAAGCCTTGATGGTGGCTCCATTTAATTGACGAATTGTGGCAGTTCCTTGAGTGACACACCTGGTAGCTAAACCAGTGGGCTGGAAGTAGTTTTGTATAGCTGTCATTGACATATTCCTCCTTGCCTTGTCGGTAAAAGGTACAGCAGATAAACCTGTCTCTTTTTACTTGATGCAACCACAAAACTGCAAAACCACACCAGCCCTAGTTCGGGTTATTACACTCCTACCTTGGGCCGAAGGTTGGGTGAAGTGGCTGCCTGCACTCAAAATTTGGTCCCTTCCCTATTCGTTATTTTCAGTTGTTCTATTCAATGTTTCCCAAACTTGTGATTGTGACCCTAAAGATAATATTTTCCCTATTTGGCGACCCAAAAGTCCATCACAATAATCTTATACCATGATTTTCCTACAAGTTGACAGATTACCTTTTAGAAAATACAAACGTGTTTATTGTGGCCATAATTATTAGTATTAATGTATAGGTATAATATCTATCAAAAGTCACAGCTGCAGACTTGACGTATGAATATGTGGAAGTAGATATGGTAGCTTTTTATAGTTTCCATCGTAAGAAGACTCAAGTATAGTTTAAAAGTATTGCTTATTATTTTCATATATATTGTTTATTAAATTAACTTCATTGAATTAACTAAAGTCACTTTAATACAATTATTTTGAATTTATGTTTTAACCAGATTCTGACACATTTAGTTGGGACACTGAATAACAATGTGGGAAATAAGTTAATAAGTCATTTTTAGAGGGTATTTTTATATTGTTTACACAAGTATCAAATGCTATATAACAACGTGAATATATATTATGTAAGATTGAATTATACATTATAATGAAAATGATAATAATAAAAGTTGTCCATGATCCTCAGTCCCCCCAATCACAACCTGAAATACAGCCTTCGTGACCTCGTGGAAAATGTCTTCAGCACATCAGTCGGTGTGATCGCCATTCAACCAGCTTTCACCTGTCGAGTTCCTTAAGTACTTTTGAGCCTCCTTATATTCGAAAACGAACGCTAACTTGAAGCAGTTGTCACTGTCACAGTTGTAAATACTCTAAGTAAGGCATACATGTCCGGCAGCTTGTCCTTGTCACACTTGAACAGGGCTTCAAGAGAACCCTTGGCAATCTTCTTCTGTGACATAGGGAACCTGTGCTAGACGGTCAGCTTACCGAAAGCACCGTCTTCACTGCACCTAACATCTTCGTTGTACCTGTTTACTAATATCGTCGTAGATCCTTCCTCTGTTTCAGTAGGTGTTAATTTTGCTTTAGGTGGCAAAAGACACATGAATGACTGAAGAACTTCCTTGTGAGAAGTAAACCGTTCCCTTATTTCCCCCAAGAAACTGTCCAAAAAAGGATATGTATACAGAATTCCGAATATATTCCTCGGGATCTTCTGTTTATATATTACACCTCTGTGTTTGGCGTCCAGATCGGCGAGGTATATTTATGCAGGCATCCAAACCCAAACGGGAAGCTTTTAGCTAAGCTACAACAAAAACTTTTTAAATTCCACTTCAGCATGTTGCAATATTAATTCTTGGACAGCAATTGCGTAACTCAGTGCTTTGGCAATACAATATCCAACTCTTAATCTTGTTAAAAACGGCTAAGAGGTGCACTTATACTTATTACTTTGCTTAGTGCATGTATGGCTACGAGAAATTCAGAACTCTGCACAGCACACAACAATTGGTGAACATTTGTAGATGCTTCCCGATCAGGCCATTGAGATATATTTTTTATACTATCAATTACAGCCTCGTACAGTCCTAAGAACACAGAAATGGAATCGTGTTGCTGTACCTACCGAGTGGGACACAATGTCTTTAGTCTTGTTTTGTCACTTTCTGGAACCTTTGTTTCAATCTATTCTTTCAGCATACTTAATTGATTTGGGTATTTGAAGAATGTGCAGATGTTTCTTACAACACCCATACAATTTCTAATTCCTGGGGTGAAGCATACTTCACTGATAGCTATATTAAGAGCATGTGAGCTGCAATGCATGTATAAAGCCAAAAGGTAGGTTTCCCTGATAGCTGCCTGAACACCAGTAAACTGCCCGCTCATTGCAATGGCCCCGTCATACCCTTGTCCTCCAAGGTACTTCAATTCAAGACCTGTTGGAGTGTTGCTATGATTATCGTGACTAATCCTCTTCCAGTTACGTCAAACACAGGAACAAACTGGAGAAAGTCCTCCATAATATTTTAAGTCTCTTAAATAAATGTATCGAATACAAAGGGACATTTGTTCTCTTCCAGATATATCTGTGATTTTATATATTTTAGCCTTTCCTCAGTTTTGATCTTTTTGGAGAAGAACGTACTCAAACTGGCTTGTAATTTTTAGGCTTATTCATTGCCATGGTAAACGTAAAAATAAATAAACGTTAAAACACGGAAACAAATATGTAACCGAAAGTACAAATATACCCTCTCATCCACTTACACAGGTCACACCATAACGAAAAGATAATCAATCCTTCACTCACTCACTTCCGATACTTTTGAAATGAATGACTGACAGCCAAGGTCACACCAAGCACACTACCACTACTTAACTCCCACCCCCACCCCCCACCTGGACCTTGTAATACAGGATCATCACAGTGCTTTTTAGTCAATAAATCAGCTTACTCCTGCTTAGATAGTGTTTTTTTATTTGCATCCTGATGGGGGGTTTTAACCCCTGTGACCACCCCTGATATGTGTCAAAAGGATATTAATACTTTTTCACACCATTTAATTATTATTAGTATTTCAGTAACACTTCATAGTGCCTTAGATTTACAATTAATTTGTTTTTGCAATATTTAATAATTTTTGACAAATTTCTTTTCTCGAGACCTTCAAGCGACCCTCAGGTACGTCCTTGTGCATACCTTCCCTTAGAAGACGAGGGACCCTGGAAAAACCTCGTTCGTGGGGTCCCCAGTTATCTGCCCCCACCCCACAACCCTAAAAGATTTTTTTGTACCTTGTTTTACAACCCATTTGGGATACACCCTTATGTAATAACTACTCTACAGATTTAGGGTAGGATATGGTTGAATTCATAGGATGTTCACTCGTAATCACGTGTAGAAATAGTGGAAAACCATTTAGTATAAAACCACCCTCAGTGCACTGAACTGGGATAGAACACTGATCTCCCCGTCATCGACATCCAGTCTATTGCCTTAGACCATGCGTCCATCGATGTGGGTAAAAAGAAATATTAAATTACTTTATTTTTATTTAGTGTTATGACAGTAGTTTGAACCATTATACCAATTTTCGGCCGTATACGGTATCAGGGAAATGCCTTAAAAGGTAAATACATTTAATAATTGACTTTAGAGGCCATTTTTTCATACATATAAGGTTTTATTCACCCCAAACATTTGTTAGATTTTCTTCTCCATTGAAAGTGAACTGCATAAAAATACAAAGAACAACCGTTCAAAGTTTAAATTAGATCGGTTAATGCGTCCAAAATTTGTATCTTGAAACATAGCTACAACAAACAGGCGAATTAAAATCAATAAAGCAAACCGCACTATTATGTTTTTTATTTTTACTCTTTGATAATATTTTCTGGGTCACAGTTAGTTTCCTGTAAGTTTAAATACAAAATGGTCTTTCCTGGATTTCTGTCTGACTAAGTCATCAATGACATAATCAAAATTCATATTTGATGCAGTGCCGTGTTCTATTGACAAGGTTGTAAATGACGTGAATTTATCTTGGGACATACTAGACCTCAAATAAGTCTTTATAAGTTTTAATTGGGGAAAAAAACTTCTATCTTCACTTGCGACTGTCCCTGGCATTGTAAACAAAATCCTACATGCAATATAAACATTTGAAAATGGGCTTTGAATTTCATCCAACAACTTCAAGTCTTCATTGCAGTGTCCACTTTTTTTGGAATCATTTCACGAAAAACTTTTATCTCCATAAAAATTTCATCCTCACTTGAATCTCTTGAATAATTCTCAGTCACACTTAAATCATTTTATAACTCAAAACAACGTCTCCTCAAACCATCATCTTTCATTTCTCTCAACTTTTTGATGGAATACAAGAAACCAAACAGTTGTTTGTATTAGGTTAGCTGTGCAAATCTTTCATTTATTCTTTGTAAAGCCGTGTTAACAATTTGGGTAAAAATACTCAATCTTGAATTTTCTCTCTGCAGACATATCTTTTCCAAGACCTTCAACATTACCTTCATATTCAAAAATTTTCTTCTTTCTTCCCACACATTTTTCTTTAAACTTTGGCTCTGTCTCTAGCTGTTCAGCAATCTCCTTAGCAGTAATCATTGCAGAAATGAACCCTTATTCAGGGAACTTATTGAGAAACTTTATCAGTCCATCAAGTACATTTTAAGCAACTTGAAGATCAATGTTAATATAGTGCATACCTTTACATAAAATATTTACAGCAAAAAGGAGATTATACTATATTACAACTTCAAGAATGAATCCGTAATTTTCTAGTTCGTGAACTGGAATGGAATCAGCTTCTCTTTTTGTCTTAGGGTAACTTGTTTGTTCATGATCTTCAAGAATAGCGTCTCTGATTTCTTTTGTTTGGTAACTAATGACCTTGACACTTTATACGCAGCTTTACCACCATGTTTCACAAAAAATTTTGACTGTCAGGTTGGGACTAAAAGTAAAATATCCTATCTTTGAGGGGTAGCAGAAAATAAAGCGTATATTCTGCCAATAATGCCAGAAAAGGTGATTGATTTTGGTGTGGATCCTGCCGCATTCGATGAAATCATATTTAGGCTATGGCAAGCGCATGGCATGTAAATTGTACAGTGCTCTTGAATTTAGATGAAGAATACGTGCCTATACTCCACTGTCATATCCTTAGCCGTGACCATCTTTTATATCTAGGCCAAGTTCATCCAATTCAGCCAAAAGAGTATCTGACAGATGTTCACCTGTAAAGGAAACAACATTCAAAAACGCTACAAAATGCTAATCAACAGTCACACTTTATTGGGTAATGCTCACGTAACGGATGATAAGAGAAAATTGTTCCTTGTGACTTACATCAAGAATAACTGAAAAATACTTAGAGTGTTTCACACAACGCAGAATTCTGTATGCTACCTTTAAAGCCATGAAGCTTACTAGCTCATTTTGAGTTCTAGGGTCTGTCGCGATACGTTCTCGCGAACCGCTTGATGATATTGGTAATTAAATATTGTTTATATTAACACATTTTATAACTTTTATTTTCACAAATTAATATGATGCATTCAAGAAATTGCCCCGATGGCATCCGCGATTCTTCATCGCGCTCGTTCTCTCAGAACACTTAGTTAACAAGTCCAGAAAAAATTAATACCCCCCACCAGTTTCCTGGCTATAACATCAATTTTGATACCGAGAGCTGCTGAACTCTTGCGAGCACAAGCAAAACTACTTTTTTAAATAAATCAAAATACATACAGTTTGCAAATGAAATATGTTGCTCTCTTTCTCGCACTCACACTGCGAGGTTTTTTCTTTAATAATTACTAGGGCTAGAAGCAAGCCAACTGAATGTTCCTAAACCGTAGTCTTTGCACGTGTACGGAAGTTTAGCAACAACAGTATAGTCCGATTAAATAAATTTGATACAAACTGAATTTAATTACTCCAAAAAGCTATGCAACAAAGCAGGATCATTACAGGCCTAAATAATGATCGTGTATTTCCTGACTTTTTATTCAGTGAATGTGCTTTTATGGAACAGGATCAAATTTGGATATCATCCCTATAAACCCCAAGAAATTGCAATTGTGTTCTGTTGAAAGTTTATTCTTGCTACCTCGTAAAGTAAAGTTATTTTGAGCCAAATACTGAATCACATGTAGGATTCTCTTAAAAACGTCCCGCCAAAGTTCCTTTTTGGTTTTTATTAATTATAAAGGAGCTTGGTTTATACTACACTGCCTTTACAGGCGTATTTCACATTCAGTCCACCTTTTAACACTTTCTGCCTGATTTACAGACTTTTCATGTTCCTTAAATCTTGTTCCTAAACAACTCCAATCACAATATCCGTCACTAGGTAGTTTATTCACATTAGATTAATAAAAAAATGTTTACAACTAGAACAGAAAATCTAGCAGTTTTTTTTACACCAGCCGTTTTATTTCTATCTTTTCACCATTGGGCATTGTTCGAAAGTAATATTCTTAAGAAAAAATTTTTTTTCATCATTTAAAGTGTATTTATAGTTAACTACTCTAGTAGGCCTATTTGTACTACTGTGCCAATATCTGACATATTTAAATTTAAAAGAGAAGGCCATGTGCCTGGATCCAATCCAAATACAAATTGCTAGGCCTAGGCTCAAACTCATGTGTGTTCAGTAAATCATTTGTTTTGTTGGCCTGTTGTGGTATATTCAGAGTTTGATCTCCACATTGAGGTTCAGTAATTTAAAAAAATTTAAGTTCAGAATTATTAATTATATCAGGTAGTAAATCATAAGATGAATATGTACTATCATCTTCTTGAGTTACTAATGAGTCGGAGACAAATCGAGAAGATGATGGTTTTAGACATTTTTCAAAAGCTCCTCTCTCGTTGGGGGTTTTTCTTGGTTTTCTGCGCGCCCGATTCGTACTTGGAAACTGATCGCACTCACGAAACATTACTGCAAACACTAACTAAATACTACACACGACTAAATTAAATTATCACCATACTTCAAGTAAAATTTTGAACAAGTTACAATTAATAGATAATTAACGTGTGGTAATTTTAGCATTAAAACAAACGCATCGTTACGTATTTAAAGTTTACTTTAAGTAAATTACAATTTACAACGGACAACCATGAACACGGAACTATAAATAACATTGCTTTATTCTATTTTCGTACAAATACGCACAATATACACTAGGAGTTCCAATTATACTTAACCACTGCTGCTTTGTCTCTTAGTCTTTTTAGTAAGTTAGTAATTTACAACCCCTTGTTCCAAGGGCTGAGGGGGGGTAAGGTTCCGTTACTATTGTCAAACCCGCTTTGGTGGCCGCGAGGTCTAACGCGCTACTAGCGTGTTGGACTAAACTGCCGAAGACTGGGAGATCGGTTGCAGTGAGGGTGGTTTTCTCATCTCCCTTCACGCAAATTCGGGTGCATTTCTTTTGGATTAAGCCTTCCCAATCCCTAACTAGTGTGATTAGTACATATGTGTATAACCTGAACCGATAGTAAGACGCGGTGCTATAAAAACTACCGTCAAGAACAACGTTTCTCCACCTACTCATATATTATTTGCAGGCAAACCTCATATCTACAGAACAATAAAAGTGCTGAGTGAAGCGGAACAAAATGAGAACATCACTCTCTGGTAAATCGACGAAACAGGGAAGCCAATATACAAGTGCGAAAGCAAAAATTTCCCATCCCAACTAGTATTTTTCATTCTGTCCTCCCAGAAAGCGTGGCCCACCAAATCTCTGGGCTCTGTGTGGCCGCACAGCTCGGACACCCCTATAGGGCAGCCCTGTCCTTGTGACCCTCATTTGTGCTTGGAAACCACTGCTCTCTGGGCCCTGTGCGGCCGCACAGCTCAGACACCCCTGAGGGCAGCCCTGTCCTTGTGACCCTCATTTGTGCTTGGAAACCACTGCTCTCTGTGCTATCGAGATAAGAACTATAGTAGAGAAGTGATTTATCCAAGTCTTGTAAACTCAAATCATGAAAAAAGGTTTGTTTCCAGAGAATTACAATGTTAGACTGACATTTATTCTTGAAAGTTTCAATATTTTGGTTCACTAAAACCGAAGTTTATGGTTCTCTATACTCGAAATATTTAATACATATTGAAATGTATTTGTGTCAGAACAAATTAATTAAGGTAGTTATAGCAGTTTGTTCACTACACTTAAACGATATTTGATTGTATAAATACAGGGTGTATTCTAATTAGTGTAAATATTCTAGGGGGCTAGGGGCGTATTCCCATCCAAAAAACATTAAGAAAAGTTAATACATACATGTGTCTATAAAATCTTAGTTTCTGAGGTAGGAGGAAATTATTGTTCAATTAATAAGAAAACCAACTGAAGAAATAATGCAACTAAACAAGACAAATTTTAATAGAAAAAGACAAAAACACAAGGCAGAACATTTTATTATAAATTTAGTTCAAAATGGTTTCGTCGTTCTTCGATACATCCTCTGATCCTGCGCTCCATGCTTTGTCGTATTCTGTTGAATACACCAGAGGTAATAAGTATTTGTTCACCTCCATTTACGATCTGCTCTCTTAAAACCTCAACAATGGACTTTAAATGAACCCAAAAACTCATTGGGTTCAAATCTTATGATCAAGCAACCAATTCAATGTATCCTTGAGGAAAGCCTTTAATAACTCTAAAACTAATATTTATATACCAATGTTAATATTAAATTTTCTTAATCTTTGGTGGATGGGAATATACCCCTAGAAAATTTGACACTAATTAAAATACACCATATATATATATATATATAAAATAGTAGACTAATATAACCCATTCTTAGGTTTGTTTGAGTAGGCAGGTCTAGTCCAACTTTCATCTTGATACTTTTCTTGGTTTGGGAAATGCCCGTGATATGTTCATGTGATGCGGTCTTAGTTGTAAGTCAAGTTTCCCTGAATGGTAGCAGTCTTACCTTTACAGACTATACTATGGTCCTATCCTAAAAGCTACACTATAGTGGTCCCATGCAAGATAAGAATGCTACCTTACACTATTAATGAGGGATTTAAGGGCACATACACTACATTATCCCTTTCCATGTTTTCAGGTTTTGGAGTTAGAAACTCAGATTACCACGTGGTTTAAGGTGTTAAACTCGGAATATAATGTAAGGGTAAAGGACAACATACACGAGATATACACACAGACATTTACTTAGAAACGTAAATATATGAAAATATAAGTTTTTTCTTTGTTTTAGAATTAATCGAAGTGGTGTTGAAGTGGTTGAAGGTGTCAGTCTCACAAATATATATCTCATAATAAATAATCAATTTCGTAATCTTATGTTTCCTACGATAGGAGTGGAAAGTTTCAGAGCCATGGTTTTTGAAGAAACCCGCATAGGCAGCTAAGCAGTCTAAGGCGTTAAACTCTTAATACAGGTAAAAGTAAACAATACACCTGAGGTGCACATCTTCAAGTATTCCGTAGTACTTATGCGAAGATTTTGATCTCTAAGTTAAAACGTTTACATAGAAATAGACATTCTATTTTACTCATATGATTATTTCCTTTACTACTCTGGAGCTAACGCTGTCTTTTAATGGGAGAGGTCATCTATTTGTCTGAATATTTACCCAAGTAAATAGATGTAAGACCAAATCAAACACAGCTTTGGAAAGTTATCTAATTATAGTTTATATTTGTCAAAAAAACACTATTTACCTGCTAGTGTGAATAAGAAACAACCAACCAAAGTGAACAAGTATATTTTCTCTTTGGATTTAAGTTAGAAATGTATTCTGTAGCCACTTTTTGGATTTGCAGTTGATTTGAAGATCAAATACTGAACTTGAGACAGAAGGGAGGACTTAGCAGTCGATAGCGTTGTTTGGGGCAGAATAATTTTTTTTTGATAACATCCATTTTTGGGGGTTTTAACAGGAAAATATTTCGCCTACGACCGTTCTGAGGTTATGAGGAACACATTTGTCAGAATCCTGTCTAAATCATTTTCAGTAGCTTTCAAGTTTATCGCGAACATACAAACTCGCAAACGAACCTCTTTATATAAGTGAGGGATGAGAGATGAAAATGAGAGAGAGGGGATTAGTGAGGGTAACATTATTAATAATGTGTGTGTATTCCTACAGTTGGAAAGTTCAGGTACGTACCAACATGGAGCTACACAAGTTTTATTTAACGTTCTTGTTCCCCTTCGCGCCTCCGTTCCTTATTTCTCTTCGGAACTTCATCACATTGCCTCTGGTCGTATGGACGACGGTCTCCAGTCTAAAGGAGCTACATAGATTAAGTTAACTACAGTAGTCCCATGGCTTCTTTGGTGCTGACTGACAGCTCACAGCTGACAGCTGACGGCTTTGAAAAGCTACCAGACCAAATTATGTATCCCTACGCCGAACCATATGATCTGCAAAAAAAACATGTGTTTAGCAGCTGTCACTTCTGACAGTCAAAATTTAGGTATATACCTAAATGTTGACTGTCAGAAGTAAGCTGTGAGCTGTCAGTCAGCACCAAAGAAGCCATGGGGCTACTGTAATAACGAGAGGGTGTAGGGCTTTTATATTTAATACTTCCACCCTCCATTTTATTACTCTTTATTTATTTATTCCTCAGTAAACGTTCAGCCATTTCCTCAATGTTGCTTCAGCCTTTCTATCTTTTCTTTCTAAGTTTAGTGGTCTATTGATGACAATGGCCACTTAAGGCGATTGGACCATTTTAATTTGGCGTGGAAATGCAGAGCCATGGGAACAAACGGTTATCTTCAAGAATAGAAGCATGTCGATTAAGTTATACTTTTTATATACACACCTCCTCTATCATTTTAACAGTGATATAATATCGATAAAATTGACATTTTTCAACAGAAAACTGCCGGCTTCATAGCAAAAAATAAGAAAACGTAACATTTAATAAATATTGATATATTATCTTAGAAGTGGTGTTGAAAATAATACTATAAGCATTTCACTCGTTCCCGAGAAAACTGACATTTCCAAACGTACGATTTTTCCGCAAGACCTGTCCGTTAGCTAGCACCATCTACGATTTCCGTGATCCATCTGTTATTGTTGGCGCGGAAGGATACTTTGGTCTGTTGAGAAGCCACGCCATAACTTTAACCCTCCCTCCCACCACCCCACAAAATAGGTTTTAGACTTGCACTCGACATGGCCAGGGGCCTTAAATGTTCATGTATCTAAAAGCGGAGAGGGGGAAACCATTTACAATTTAGGAAAAACTACGTACATCCAGTTGGAGTTCAACCTCCCTGTCATCGTGGCAAAGCAGACAAGACGAGATTGATGCCTTGGCCAGTGAACCCCCCGTTGTAGGTGCAGGTACAGACGGTGATGATACAGACTACTTTACATAGGGATGAAGGTCATGTTCAAACCAAAATATAAGGATAAATACTAGTACTACAGTCTGAAAGGCACTTTATATCTCCACCACGCCCTACTGCACATCCGTAATATTAAGAAAAACATATCGTAAAAATCGAATGACACTTCACCGTTCATATTTAAATAATGATATTAATTATACACTAAATATATATAAATCATAAACTCATCTAAAATATATATATATATTAGCCTATGTACTAATATTTTAATTTACTTTGATACAAAAGGTATAACTAAATACATATCTTTTTAATCATCAATCATAACAAAATTATTATTTAATATTAATACAATTAATTGTAAATAGATTAATTAATTAAAATCTATTAGAGCTCTAGAGCTAAAAAATAGCCACTTTGATGGCCATTTGGTCTAAGGCGTCCCTTTACCAATAGACTGGACTGCCGATGATGAAGAGATCGGGGTTCAAATCCCTGTTGGGTTTGTTGAGGGTATTTTCTACTAAATGGTTTTTAACTTTCCCTCTACGAAAATTCGGGCACACTTCCTCTAAATTCAACCTTCCTCGTTCCTAACATAATATCTTAATCTGTTAATAAGTGTATAATCATAACAGACGTGGTGCTTAAACGATAAAAATAATATTATTTTAACTCACTAAATCAATCAAAATAAGTTGAATTGTATCTATCTAATTAGTGTAAATGACAGAGACGAAGAAAGGTAGGATTTAAATTAAATGTGTCAGCACATGTATGATGATAGTGTGTGGAACAATTTAGGAACATCCCCCATTTCAGTCCACCCAGGCGGGATTCAAACCCTAAACTCTCATAACTAGACTAGATGAGCTTGACGTTTTGTCCGCTAGCTCACCGATACAATATTAATACATCTAATAGTAAGTATATGATTTGTGTTATGAGGAAGCGCCTGACCATTATTCTATATTCAGGCTTCCCCACCACATTTATATATACTAGTGCGCTTGTAATTTGTGTTTATTGTACAGTCATAGCACTAATATATGTTACCTGAAAAAATAAATAATATTATTATATCTAAATAATAATAGAGATACGTTTCAACCTTCAAAACAAACCTAATCTAAGATAAAACTAGATAGTTGTCTAACTTGAATTATCAACTATCCACAACATAACACAAAACTTGGAACAGATTCTCAGCAGGGTCGCAATATAAAATATTATAATTCAATTATATTATAAAGCTATAAAAGATACTAGGTTAAAATTTTCTTACTCACACGTCAAATTACGCTATCCATATTCGTCACTTTTGATATATATTATCAATAAAATATAATATTATAGTAAAACAAAATATGTTTTTAGTAAAATCTTGTTAATGCTGAGGACAAACATATGTTTATATTTTATAAATGGGCCTTACTTTAAAAATCGGACTATGTTTAATCCATCGCGTTGCATTCTCATGAAATATTTATAAAGTAAATATTTATTTTGATTCTGGGTTTCCATTGATTTTCTGAATTTCTTACAGAAAAATAAAATGTTATTTTATAACATTAACGTTATTGTAAGCCATGGAGTATCTTTTTCTATTATAACTGCTAGAGGTTTAATAATTGTAATATTAATAAAAAGTAATGCTTGAGATTTGAAATATTAAGTTTTAAATAATTATCGGCACTGGTGGACACGAGGTCTAAATGTTAAGTTAACTTAGTCTGATTGTCCTTTGATGGGGAAGTTGGGACTCGAATCCTAGCCGGGTATTTACGCATTAGAGCGAGATTCACATATTCTTGCTACCATCAATACGTCTATAGAAACATAATACAAGCATACATAAGTACGTACATACATAAATATTTATATACACACATACATACTTACATATATACATACATACATACATACATACATACATACATACATACATACATACATACATACATACATACATACTTACATACATACACACATACACACATACACACATACATACATACATACATACATACATACATACATACATACATACATACATACATACACACATACATACATACATACATTTACGCATACACATATACACGGATTAATATATGTTTAGTATATAAATATGAATACTTTTTATAAATTAATATTTTAATATCTACACATACATTATATATATATAAGTTATTAATATATATATATATACATGATTAAATAAATACATACATGCTAATTAAATGTACTGAGTAATAATTACATACATGAAACATATTAAAATTGTGTATACCAAATATTATGTTTCTAAATGTAAGTAATCTGAAATGTTGAATATGCTTAGTATATTATATGTGTTTTTACTTTACATAAAGTGTCTGTACCTGACCATTGTCGGGAGTGTTTAGGCATTGACCTTCGGAAGCTGTCAAACCAGCTCTTAAAGGCCCTGGTTCAATTCCTGGCAAATTGTGGTTCAAAGTTACCATCAATACAATTCGCTGTGAGCGAAGTATGACTGATTTGGAGTTATACTTGAAGTTGTATCAAGCCGGTGATAACCCAACTCGTTAAAACGTTGAGCACCTGTAAACAGACAAACAAACACGATAATTCAAAAACCAGTTAATGCGGCAGTTGGCAACACTTTATGACCTTCCTTTTTATTTTTTTGTGAAGTTTACCCAACAAAAAGAGCGTTGGACAGTACTTACCTAAATTTAGCAATTGCGAGGGTTTGTACAGCAATTAGTTTGTTATTATCTTGACGGTTTCAATATGTAACGCACTAGAATGTGTCGGAATCAATGCTATTCTCTCCGTGAGTATCTCCCTTTCTCTCTCATAACCGGTATTAATAAAAACTTCCAGGCGGAGAAACCTGTCTGCTCGGCCTCCAACCTCCACGATATAGAGAGAGACAAACAGATGATCCAAAGAGATGCAATTATCACGGCCTTACCGGACCACTGGTCCATTGTCCATAAGAGCCATCTTAGTGGAGGGTGGGGCGCTGTCCGAAATTACCGGTTTCTTGGCCCGAACAAACTGCCAAAATGCACCGCTTATTTTTAATAGCCAAAGAAATAAAAAAGAAAATATATTTTTTCGCATAATTTAAGTAATAATATTTTTTCTAAACTTATGTTCTAGGAAAAAAGGCTGTGCAGACAGAATAAAAGCAAGAGTTGACTGTATCTTGTCTGTCGGGTATTTTTGGGCGGTTTAATTACAAGTTTCTGAGCACGGTGAATCAGTAATTTGGAGGGGAATCGCTTCAGACCACAGTTGGGGCTGTACCTGAGAAATTGTTGTGACCTTCGATAAACGTCTGGCTTCAAAATCATGTTTTAAGGACAACAATTTTGAAATAACCAACTTATTGAGAGTGTTTTGCTTTTATTTGGGCACCGACAGTTCAATCCCCAATAAATAACATATTATTTGAATACATCTAAAGCTTATAAAATATTTTGGTTTCTTTGACCATCACCGGTGGATTAAGGAGTAAATATAGTCTGGTCTGGTTTTACTGTAACGGTGAGGTCGTGGTTCAAATCCTGACTGGGTGAACTGAGAGGGCTTTATCTTAAAGTGTGTCTCACTCTACCTTCATGAAAATGTTGGTTCATTTTTATTTGTATTAAAATCGCTTTGGTGGTCAAATGGAATAAGGCGTCTCTCCCTCGATAGAATGGATGGCTGATGACGGGGAGATAGGTGTTCGAATCCAGGTCAGGTGTACTGAGAGTCTTTTTCTCTCTAAATGGTGTTTCCACTTTCCCTCCCTGAAAACGTGGACACATTTCCTCAAATTCAACCTTCCTCAAAATGTTTTCGTAATATTTATAGCCCAAATGGGTAGTAACACTCGCTGATAAATAAAAATAAATGGCGCGGTGACCTCACACACATTTTCTCAATCCTTTGCATTAAAACGGAGACATTTACTCAAAACTCGTAAAATACTGTATGTGAAATTAAATAATATACTTTGTTGCAGAAACATTCCACCAAATAGCATACATGGAATAATACACTGTTACAGAAGCATTGAGAGAAAAGTAACATCTCTTTCCACCATACCTCAATTTTAAACATATTTTTGTCAATATCTCAGAAACTATTGTTTTTATAAAAATATATTTCAAATCAAGTTTTTGAATTTTAGTAGTACTAAAACTTTACAATTATAAGTTATTTTGTATCTCAAAGCAGTGCGGAGGTATTATCAAATTTGGAAATTTCCACTTGTGTAAAGTATCTTCAGTCATAGTAAAATGACTATGTGTGTAGTGTTAAAAAATCCCTGCATACCAAATCTAAACAAATTCGTTCTAGAAGATTTTGAAAAAGTTAAAAAAAAATTCTTTTTTCTTCCTTAGTTAAATTACCCTTAATTTAGGATTGGATGAATGGCTCCAAAAACCCCTCTGAGGGACCGTATGAAAACCAATATCAAGTTTACCACGATCGGTAAAGTGGTTTTAACTCTAGTACGGGTTATACGACTATTCACTAATAATGCTTATGTTTTATGGATGAGTAAGGTTTTATTCATAGGAAGTGTATCCGCATTTTCATGGAGGGAGGTTGGAAAACCATTTAGGATAAAACACCCTCAGGACACCCGACCGAAATTTGAACCTTAACTCCTTGTCATCGGCAGTCTAGTCTACTGTGAGAGTGATTCTTTGGACCAGGAGTCGGTAAAGTGCGGCTCCGGAGCCACATGTGGCTACTAGCCTGACAAACTGCGGCTCTTTTTATGAAATGATTTCCTTAAATGTATAAATATTGTTTGCACACACCACGTAAAAGTGTAAACCATAATATTCTAATTGTTAAATATTGCAAGCTATTTCGTGCACTGTGTGTATTGAAGAGATAATCTGATCACCGTAGCTCTTTGGAAGCTAAGGGTTGTGGAGGAAGCAGAGGGGAGATAGCTCAAAGTGTGACCACCAAAGGAGGGTGTTGAGGAAGGTTGGGCCGACGCTGACCTGTTCATTCGTGTTAGTTCACTGCTTGATGGTTGTATAGTCGTGTTAGTTCACTGCTTGATGGTGATATAGTTGTGTTAGTTCACTGCTTGATGGTGGTATAGTCGTATTAGTTCACTGCTCGGTGGTAGTATAGTCGTTCGGATTGATCATATAGTTTTTCGTTATTAACATACGTATTTCATTTTGTAACGGTGTGCAATATCTATTTGTGTGAAAAGTCTTATTTTATCTTCGTCAGATAACCCTTCAACTATAATTACAATGAACTCGGAAAAAAAAAATCGCTGACGAAACCAGGGAATTTAGTAAAATATGGACTGAGCGCTTTGCTTTTATAGAAATTAATGGCTTAACACAGTGATTAATTTGTCATTGGCGACTTCAGAACAATAAATCACTCAATGTTGAACGACACTTTCATGGAAAGCATTCAGACTTTAGTAAAAAGTATCCCAAGGGTGATGACAGAAAAAAGCTGTTGAAGGGCTACGAAAGAAAACATTACTCCAGCAAAGTTGTTTAGCAAATCGGGCAAAGTCTTTATCAAGTACAACAGCTTTTTGCTGTCGTTGGAAATCGCAAAGGCAGGAAAACCTTACACAATTTTTTAGTTGCTTAAACAATGCATGTAGTGCATGTAATGCTTCTGAAGTTATTTTTCAAGATTTTAAAAATCGAGATGAAATCTTAAAAAAGTTTAAAGATTTGCCTCTCTCTGCTATAACTGTGAAAATCGAATTTAAAGTATACCTACAGAGGTGTCAAATATTCAACTTGTTGATATTAACTCTGCATAGTTTTCATCGCTCGCTATTGATGAATCTACTGATTTTTGTGATATTTCGGAGTGTTGTGTACTGGTAAGATATGTATCACCGTCACATATTCAAGAAGAACTCATTGAATTACAACCACTGAAAGAACAAACTAGGAAAGAAGATAGTTTAGAAAGTCTCCTAAATTGTTCAATGAACAGAAAAATTGAAAACAATCTTATAATGTGTCCTTTGCGACGATTGGAGCACCCTCTATGATTGAAAAAAAATAAAGGCTTTGTTAAACTGTTCTTCACGAATATTTCCCATGAACTGATTCAATTTCATTGTATTGCGCATCAAGAAACTTTGGTCGCAAAATCTCTAAGAATAATACTGGAGCTGAAAAATATATTGAACATTGTTGTTCCAATAGTTAATTTTACCCAAGCAAAGGCACAGACAATTTTCTGCACTGCTACAAGAAATTGATATCAAATATACGTGTGTACGTGCATTTACAGCAGTGAGATGGTTGTAGAGAAGTACAGTGCATACAAACATGTACTATTTACATGCATACCTGATCACGCCATACCTTGGGGTAGGTAGAAACTGTGAAAGGTCTGGTACTTAAACAATTCTCAGTGCGTTTGGAAGAAATAATAGGTTTTTAACTACCAAGGATTGTAACAGAGAACACACAAAATGTCTCACTAATTCCGAATGGCTTCAAAATATATTTTTTTTGCTCGGTATGACAGAGAATTTTAACAGGCTGGATGTAAATTGGCAAGGAAAAGGAAATATTGCATTAGAGCTGTTATTAGAAGAAGCAAAATTAGAATGGTTCTCTGAAGATGTTTTCCCAAGATGAACTTGTATATTTTGAAAATGTGAGAAATTTTAAATCAAAATTAAGTTATGAAGAAGAAAAAACAAACTGTAATGTGTTCAATGATATAATAAATAATATTTTAAGGTCATACAAAGGAAGATTTCAAGAAGTCAGGAATCATCAGGAGACGTTAAATTTTTTATTAAATTCATTAAAATGCAATTTGAAATTCTTGGATGACAAAACTTTCCTGGAATACAGATTTCAGAATTAAGGTGGGTGTCCCTTATATGGCCATGCTAAGTTGTGAGAATTTTTCTAGCCACCATTTTGAAAAAAAAAAAATGTAAATCTTTCTCAGGTGAATGTACTTTCATACAAAAAATTGCATTCCCCATAAAAATTGTTTTACTGGTCCAAAAAAACTAAATTCCCAAAGTCTACATAGTGGCCATTTCAAGAACATGTGCACATGATATGGCCACCCTTGTTTCATATTCTACATATCGTGATTTTTTTCAGTTTCATAGTGCATTTCTGCTCAAATTAAATAATTTTGGTGTAAAAGGAATAAAGATGATATTAAGTAATCCTTTTTGTTATTAAAAAGTGAATTCAAAAGAGGATTTTCCATGAAAAATGAATTTGTTTAAACAATTGACATTCACACTTTTTTCCATTGAAAAGATAAACGGAAAATTCTCTGGCATAGCTGTTTTTCTTGTTCCGGTGTCAAAGTGGGTTGTCCACCCAACTTTGACTTCTTTAAGGGGCTATCTTTCTCCAGATAACGGCGTAAAGTACGTCTAGGTACACAAAACTTGTTACTTGCCCCTTGAACTGATAACTTACCACTCTTCACACCACTCACTGCCTTGGACATGGCTTCTTCAGTCCATAATCCCCTCTTCCTCATGTTGTCAGAAATTATTTTATATTTGAAAAAAAGTCTTTATTGAGTAACTTTATCAGGAGAAAAAAAAAAGTGAACTGAACTTGATATGGCCATAGTGCACTTGATATGACTACCTGGGTGGGCATATCAGGAGCAGGTCAGCTTTCACGAAAATCGTTTGATTATGAACAACTCGTAAAAGATACGCCATCAACGACAACACCAATCGAAAGAGCATTCAAAACTGAATAGAGTACAATGGTTTTCATGAAAAAAGTATTTGAAAAATATGCGTAAAACAAAGGAGACTTACCAGAGAAAAACAAGAAGAGGTCCCATGAAAAACACAAAAAAGGCAACTGACGACATATTGCTCAACCTGGCTGGATGGGAAATGATCACGTGACACACTAGGAGACCCCCTCACTGGATTATGATGCCATATAGTGGATTTTTTTGCTAGCTAACTCACAATAGGGGGGTGGCCATATCAGGAACATGGCCATAGCACGAGCACCCACCTTATTATTGGAGATTTTTGAAAGTAAAAATAAAAGTATATGGTCTGCCAAACTACAGGAAATGGTCACACAAGTTGAAACGAACTTTACATCCACGGATAATACGCCACAAGACATTTGTATTTTTATTTTAGCACAGCGTCTTACTACCCATCCGGGATATACGATTAAGTACTAATTACTCTAATTGGGAAGGTTGAATTTAAAAAAGTGAGCCCACATTTGCGTGGGGGAGAGTGTAAAACCATTTAGGAAAACCACACCCAGTTCACCCGACCAAGATTCGAAACTTGATCTCCCCATCCTCGGTAGTCTAGCTTAACACGAAACTAGCACTTTAGCTAACTATGCCACCGAGGCGGCTTGACATCATTTTAAAATACTGGAACTTTCTACCGGTTAATTATGCACACTCCCGAATTCTTACTTTTGGCCTATTGACGCATTTTGGTTCAACATATATTTGTGAGCAATGTTACTCTATTATGCAATACATTAAAAATAAGTTTCAGATGAAAGTTTTGAAAGAATTAGTAAAATTAAAACACACCAAATAATCTCCAAGCTTGAAAAAGCTAGTAGAAGAAATTCATGATCAAAAACCACACTAATGGCTTACATAAACATTATTTACTTACATATATATTATACCTGTAGTTAAGTGTAGGAAAGATTATTGCCATTTTTTAAAATATCTTGTTTTATGTATAATATGAAAATATATTTGTGGCTCCCAAAATTTACATTTTTTACTAATTTTTCTCTTTGATAAAAAAAGTTCCCGACCCCTGCTTTAGACCACGTGGCCACTGAAGTAGGTGTGATCTTAATTGATCACTCATATGTAGCTGGCGATTTCCGCACGTCCATCCCAGACTCTGCCTTAAAATATGAGGGAAGAATTACCCTGGGCATGGTACGACTCCTGAATAACTCAGTGGTTAGAGCATGGGCGTACTAAGACAAAGGTCCAAGGTTCTGTTCTCGTGTACAGGTGTCATTTTTCAATCTAAAGAATATAATAATGAAAATGGTATAGTAATATTTTATCAAATTTACCTCTTTTCTAAAAGGGTCTTCAAATGGTAATTTGACTGTCTACTCAACATACAAATATTTGTCCGAGATTGTATTATTTTCCACTAATTTAAGTTGAATATTACATTAGAAACATGTTAATTAGCACCTTATTAATATACTCATCGAGCTTTATAAGTTTGTTTTGATTTGAACGATATTTCAGCCGGAAAGACTAGTTTGTCAAGGAGAGTGTAGCAGCTTTCAACACGAGAGGTTGGGGTTGGAATCTACCAACTGTAATACGGTATGTCTTCATCTGGATGTTAAGTTCTATTTTCAAGCGCACTGAAAACTTTTGAAATCGCGTAGGGTGGGAAAATTCATTGAGAGAGCACGACTCTTACCGAAGTGCTAGCCAGTGGGCCGAGGGGCCACTCACCAAAATATAGGGATCCAAGTACCTCCCCCCCCCCAAACCACCACCATTGGAAGTTGTAAATTGAATGTCTTATGATAATTATTGGGCTTACTAAATCAGATAGATGGTCTACCGCTGGTCGATCAGGAATGCAAGTCAAGTCATTTACGTCTTAAGGCTGCAAAGGAGTGAAATGGTTGAGTGGGTAGGTGTGGTGGAGGGAGTGGTATTGTTCTACTGTTTTATCCTCAAATACAAATTACAATCTTCAATAAATGAGTTTATTAAGCAAAGGCATGGCTAAAAAAGATAGAAATGGTATTCTAGAAAATACTCGTGTAATCACATTTTTTTGCAGCCAATACTGAACATATTTTAAATAGGGGTCTATATTTTTATATATACAGTATATATTGTATATGTATGTATTTTGTATTAAATATATCCATTTTACATAATATATTATTCACAGTATATGTATTTTGCATATTTACATTATCCATGGTATATGTTATATTATATGTATATTTATATATATGTCACGGGCAATGTGTGAAATCCAGGCGTTCTATAAAATGCCTAGGCCTTCTATATAATGCCAGAGTGGTTTTGGAAAAGTATAATAATAATAATAATAATAATAATAATAATAATATTAAGCACCGCGTCTTACTACCCGTTCAGGTTATACGCTTAAGTACTAATTACGCTAATGGATTAGGAAATGGGAGGGTTGAAGTTAGATGGAAGTGAACCCGCATTTGCGTGGAGGGAGAGTGGAAAACCATTTAGGAAAAACCACCCCCAGTTCACCCGAACGAGATTCGAACCCCGATCTCCCCGTCCTCGGTGGTCGAGCTCAACATGACTAGCGTGTTAGCCAACTACGCCACCGAGGCGGGTTCTGGAAAAGTATAAAATAAACGAGTTTTTCTGTTGTATTTTATACTTATTTTCAAGACCTTTGTCTTTATGAAGTCCCAGATTACGTTATCAATTCTTTTATCCAGTTCTATGTAAGTCTTGATCCTTTTTCTTGTAGGTTCACCTAATTCCTAGGATTTAATTTGGTCAGGTTGGGTTATTTTAGAATAGGGTAGTTAGGTGAGATAAGGTTAGGTTAGGTTAGGTTAGCTGTTGTTATCGGTAATATATAATGACTGGTTATTCTATAAATTTCCTAAGATAAGTATGAACTACAACAACAAAATTAATTTATTTCATAATTTGCCAAAACCACTCTGGCATTATATAGAAAGCCTAGGCATTTAATAGAATTCCTTTATTCTACACATTACCGTTAACATATATATATGGTATATATATATATATATATACATTATGTGTAGAACATATTGTGATCAATAAATTATATCATACAAGATAAATAATATGTTGTATGTATAAATATAATATATTGATAGGCCTACATACATACGCTAGTAATTAACTTTTGACTACACCCGCTTCAGTGAACGCATGGTCTAAGTCGCTGCTATCGCTGGTGTACTGAGGGTCATTTCACTAAAATGGCTTTCCACTCTCTTTCTCTCCACGCAAATACGGGTACACTTCATATGAGTATAACCTTTTTAATCCCTAACACATAATTGTAATCAGTAGATAAGCGTATAGCCCGAACGGGTAGTAAGAAATTGACAACGTGGTGCTAAAATAACATATATTTATTGTGAAAAATAATTTTGTCCTGATACCTATCTTATTTCGGGGGAATCAAAATGATTATGTATGTAATTCTTTCTTTTGATTGACCACTTAAATAATAACACTGTTGCAAATGTTTGCAAACTTTGTAGCAAACATGCGATGTAGTACAGTAGCTCGCGGGAACCTGGTCATTATACGTGTCACTCACATTAACTAACACCAGTTATTAGCTAACCGTGCGCCAATCAACATCGTTATTTTAGACACAACACCAAAACACTATATCACTAAAGTACTGTCACCCAAACATTAATATTGAGACCACAAATCTCTGTCAAATTAAGGGTTGAAACATGTTTGTTGAACGAGCCAAGACGTGGGAAACATTGTTTCAGAATTGACACAACATCGAAACACCACTTACTTATACACCTTTGTAGAAATATAGATAAAATTTCACAGTGACAAAACATTAATATTATAACACCATATTGAGAAATCATCTCAATGATGAGTAACGTATAACTTAAACACCTTTCGAATAAACAGCTAATAAAGAAACACCATACCACTGTAAACAAAACTACCGATACACCAAAACACCGGAACACCAAACAATAAAGATATCACACCATTGATACCATCAAAGCGCCTCACTATTGAAACACCATATTGATATGTAAATACCAGAGTGTCATAATTGCAAATAACATAAACACCTTAGCACAAACCAATCACCAATTAAAGTACTATATTATTGAAAAAAAAGCACTTTGTGAATCATTTCCTCACTGAAACATCATTTCAGCAAAATATTATATCAATACTACACTATACAACAGCAACATAATAAAGGCAAAAGTCCAAATTACTGAAATACTATACTACAAATAGATCACACTATCTATAATATATTTGAGGTAATTTGACAAAAAAAATGTTACTGCAAAATTTTGAACAAGAGTGTAATAATTATTATAAGCTATAAATAGTGATTCACTGATTTCAAATCATTACAGTTCACGAGTTAAAAGTGGTCAAACTTGTTATTTTATTTATTTTTCTTACCACTAGTTAAGTAAAATGATGAATGTATGAGGCTGAAATTTGGTACAACTAAAACTTAATATGAGGTGTACACAATGAAATATTTATAATATTAATGATAGTAATAATATTAATATTTCACTGTGTACATCTCATATGAATATCTAGTTATATGTACAGTACATCCGTACACAATCATGCCGTTCCCTTACGGTGTAGGCAAGAAACTGTGCACATAGCAAAAAAAAACTCCGTACTTAATCCATCCTCACTAGCTTTCTCCACACTTCCCTATCCTTGCATACTCCCTTCAATTAACAACATCCATACACCGAGTCATACATGTTCTGTTATTCTTTAAACTCTTAATGTTTCTCTGTTTCACACATTAGTATACCACATTTAGCCACGTCTTACATGGCTTGCCTCTTCCTTTTTAAACACATCACTCTCTACCTTCATATATTTTCTTCGTCACTCGATCCACACTGATCCTCTCAACATGGCCAAACCAACATAAGACGCTTCTTTCCCATGTACCTATTGGATTCCCTTTCAAACTGAACTCCTTCAGCACCCATTCGTAACTGACTCTGTTCATAAGAGTTTTTCCAAGCAACTTTCACGTATATCTCATTCCAAGCACATTTACCTTGCTTTTATGTTTCTTCTAACAAACCCATGCTTCACATCCATACAACAATGTTGGCATCAACACACTTTTTTTATATACTCTACCCTCTTTGCCTCTCTCGACACATAATCATTCACTTGTTCTAACAGTATTCCATTTATACTAAGCTGACTATCATTTCCTGATTCATGCTTATAAAAAACTATCACCTTAGTTTTGGATATCTTTGTATGAAAATTAATTTTGCTCGTCATCACATTCAAAAGGTTTAATACAATATGTAAGTCACAGTATCATCTGCATATAGCAGCACTTTCACATTCACACTGTCTATTTGTACACCAACCGCGTCCTCACAAGTATTCCTCATACACTTATCCATGAATACATTAAACAACCATGAAGAGATAACACAACCTTGTCAACTTCCTGTTCAATGTCAAACAATTCTCTCAAAGCTAGACATCCACACCATACTCTTCAATAACATTCCATAACACACTCCAATTCACCTGATCGTACCGGTAAGTTTTTTCCCAAATAAATGAATGCGCCATAAAAGTTCTTCTTACTGCCATATATTTCTCAATCACTTGTTGCAATGCAGATATCTGGGCAACTTCTACCTGACATGAAACCACATTGCACACCCCCAAATTTTGCCCACAGTTCTTTCACGCACCATCTCAATTAAAGCTCTCCCAAAAACTTTGCCTGGACTTTCTGCTTTGCTCTTAGCACAGCGATGGGTTCCAGCCCAACCTAGCAGGTGCTCATTATACCTGAACCCGACCTTACCCAAGGCTAAGGCCACCTGTGAGCACACGGGCAAGAACTGTTTTTAAGACTTTGCTAAATTTTCATTTCATGTATCCTGTGATTGCTAGGCCTTAATAGTTGTTATGTATACTATACAATCTAATGACTTATCAACATTCTTCAATGGTACTTACTGAGACTATGTGCAGAACTATACTATGTGCCAAACTATGCTATGTGCCTTATCTCATTAAATCATTCTACAATTGATTCCCTCGTTTGTAATTTATTATATATTTGTGTCTACATGTCCCCCCCACTCCTACCTTATCTGAGGTTACTGTAATTGCCCCATTAAGTGAAAGCAGGGAAGGGGGTCGGGGCATACTCAACAAACTAATTGACCTATAATACTTACATTCACTCTTATTGACTTTTCTTTTGTGCAAAGGAACAATGACAGCATTCTTCCAGTCATTAGGAACATTCGAAATCCCAGTACACACAATGATAAACTTACACAATCTGGCAATTAGTACCATGCCCTCACACGTAAGCATTTCACTTGTGATCCCATTTACGCCCGGAACCTTGCCATTCTTTAACACTTTAATAGCCTTTAACAAACCAACCTCCTTGAATATTTCATTCATTATAACATTTTCCCTATTTTTTGCTACTTCCTCTACGTTTTCGCCATACAATTGCTCAAAATACTCCCTCCAGCGCTTTCTCATACTGTTTTCATTCCAGATAATCACACCACTTTCGTTTTGAATGTCATAGGTATTTCCATGCACTCCTTGTTTCGCTCTCATTACCCATTTTCTTATTTTCTTCAAAATCATTCTGCATTCTTTCTCCTTCTTTTGATCTTATTTGCTCTTTACTCTTCCTTAATACTTTTATTTCATTTATCTTTTTCTCTTTGTATATGTCCCACAACTTCTTATATTATATTTCACTCTTAACAGCAATTTTTCGTTTGTATTCTTCTTTCTTTTCTTCCCCACCTTCTTTCACCTGTTCATTCCACCATGCATCTCTTTTTAAGTTTCCCACCACCGCATATCTGCGCACTCAACTACAGCAACCTTTTTATATAACATTAGAATTTATTTCGACATTCTATTCATGCTATTGTAGAGTTAATTTTCCCCCCCAGAAATCATTCATATTGCGCACTTGCACGTTTATCCTGCAACTTTCCACTTTCACTCTTATATTGCGTATAGTAATATTCCAGTGCTGCTTCCAGGTTGTAGTGCAAGATGTTTACCTGCCTCCTTCTTGTTTGCTTGGCTGTTGGAGCGTTTAGAGCGACTGGTGTTTACGTCCGTATGGTGCCTACAGTGAAGATGAAGAAAGAAGTTGGCATCAGGGTCGGGAGAAGACCATCGGATGAGGTGAAGAAGAATCCCGGGCCTGGGAAGCAACCGGCCCCAAGCGGGAGGAAGTTGGCGGTTAGTGTCGGGGTATCTGCCATCAACGGTAGGCTTGTGCAACCCATCTCGGCTGGAGGAGTGGAAGGTTTCCATTCGTGGGGGTTGAAGGCTCCTCCGGTCAGGAATAAGATCATACCGAGTGGCAACTTGTCCTTCATGACCCCGGAGGCCAAGTCTTTAGTGGCTGCAGCCCTCTCAAGGATCAATAGGCCCACAGGCGCAGCCGAAGTCAGCGGAGCTACTTTATCTCCCGGCCAGCGTCAAGTCACCTGCGGGAGACAATGTGGGCATCTCCAGGGCCAACAAGGCTGGCGTGACCTTCCAAATTACCGGAGAGGTGGGCAAAATATACAGCCAACCAAGCGTGGGCGAAGTCAGCGGGCCCCCTCCAACTACAGGTGGTGATCGTGCCCCTGGTGGCTGCCACCAGACGTCGCTTACCCTTCTCGGGGCAAGTGATGATCCAGCCCTTTCCAGGGCCAGCATGGCGGCCAGCGTGTCCTCCCCAACTACCAGGGAGGTGAGTGCAAGTGGCAGCCAAAAGGAGGATTCGGCCCTTCTCAGGGCCACTGAATCAAGCACGGGTGCAGCCATTGGGGCTCCTTGAAATACCGGAGAGGAGCGTGACACTGACAGAGCCCCCCGGGCATCCGGTATGGCTTCCTTATGCCTCGGCTCGGCGATTAGTGCCAGACCCCTGAAAAGCGTCAGCAGTAATGCCAGTATGGGAGATACCAGCGGGGACCCTTCATCTACTGGAGGTGTGCGTGCCACTGATGGCCAAAAATAACTGAAGGCCCTTTTCAGGGCCAACAGCCCACAAACCGGGAAGGAAGTCGAAAGCTTCCACCAGCACGATGTGTGGAAGCCTAATGGTGCCAACGTAAGCCCTGACCAGTGGGAGCCCAGCAGTCGTTTGCTGGTAAAGACCAATGCAAGCAATCTTGACGCAAGCGTTATCGCAAGGGCTTTATAAAAATCACGTCACCACTGACACCTCCCGCCTAGGGGTGTCGGTAAGTAAAAAAGTCCAGCTGAATTCTCTTCAGAGTTAGAAGATCGGGTCTCACGCCTCGAGCCTGTCGACAGCTCATGAGGATCCGTGGAATTTGAGGTACTGTCTTAAGGACTAAACCTCTCGTTGATGCGTGATGAGTCAAGCCAGGGGTCATATGATGAGTCTGATGAGTTTCAGACCGTAAGACCTCACCAAAGAGAGAAGGCTGGCAACACCAGGGAGCCACGAAGGGGCAAACTTAACTATTTAGGTGCTAGCTCTAGTGATTAAATCAAGGGCAACGGTGGTCCGAGCTAGGGTGCGCCAGCGTTGGGCAAAGATGGGAAGGGGCGGAAGCCTGAAGGTACAAACGTAAGCCATGCCTCACCCCGACCTGGTACTAGCGGCTCTGGGCTGGCTCACAAAGCAAAGGGGTTGATCCCTCCCGGCATCTTGAGTGATGTGGAAGACTACTCCAAGGTGGCGAGAGCTATTCAATATATGGCTCGTGGATCTTTGGAGGTGGTCAGGCAGCCGGGAGATCAGGTGCGCTTCCAGTGTGGGTCGGAGGAAGCTTACTACGCCCTCCAGAATTTCTTGCTTAGCTTGGGGATCCAGCATGGGTCTTAATAACTAGGATGGAGCGACCAGTCAGTGTCGTGGTGAAGGGACTCCTGACACGGACAAACCTTGGCAAGATCCAGGAAGAACTGGGAATGTTGGGTCTCCCCATAAAATCCATCATCCAGATGCTCTCCCAGTGGAAATGGGACCAGAAGTTTATAGAAAGGCAATGGTTTCCAAACCTCATTGTCTCTCTGAATCCCGGGGAGTATATCACAAGACTGTACTCCATATCAGTCTTGTGTGGGCTCCGCGTCAAGGCAGAAAACTATAGGCTTTCCAGTGGTCCAGTTAAGTGTAAAATTTGTCTACAGTTTGGTCATGTGTGGAAGGATTTCCGCGCGAGTCCGAGGTGTGATTTCTATGGTGGTACCCACGAGAGAGGGTGCCTGGACGAAAATCAATCTCCCCCGAAGTGCCTGCACTTCTTTGGAGCCTATTCCTCAGCTTGGCGCGGCTGTCCTACACACAGGTCGTTGTGGGTAGCAGGGACTTTATGAACATCCAAGGTGCAAGAAAGGAGGATGGATGGCCTAAGCGAAGGTTGTAATCCATCGAGGCACGTTGCGGAATGGAAGGTGACCATGACTCCAGCTACAACACCAAAGCCGCTGGTGATATCTTTCACCAAAGTGCTGTCAGGGAGACCAACCCCTCTGGTCTGGGCCGAGGCACCTGCCAAAGCCATCCTTCCTGAACCAGTTGCACCTGGTTCTTCCCTTTCAATTGAGGACCCATCCAAGAAAACTTCCATCCCAACACCCACTACTCACTTCACCCGCTTCTTCATCCCCATCCCCTCTAACCCCTTCAACCCATTCCTACCACTCCCCACTCCTTCCTCTCCACCTCTACCACCACTCCATTCTTCCCACTCACTCACTCCCTTCCCCATCTACACCCGAGAGGAACAGACTGAAAAGCTCAAAATTTACATTGAGCTACTCATGGGTATTCAAGGACTCGATCCATGGGACTTTTCATTGAGTCTCTTGAGCAAGTTCCAGTAATCCCCGAGGAGTAACCGTGGCCACCTGGTTTCTCATGGCAGTGCATCCGAATAGAGGACCATCAGTGCGGAAAGATCTCACGGTCGCAATCTGGAATGCCAAAGGAGTCACGAGGAAGAAGGCTGAGCTTGAAAGTTTCCTGGAAAAGCATCGTGTCGAAGTAATGCTGCTGGGAGAAACCCACTTGCCCTCCACAGTAATGTTCTCGTTGACAAAGTTTATCTGTCATCGGAACGACCGATTGTGGTATGTGGGAGGTTTGGGACGGCCATCTTGGTCTGAAGGGGCTTCGATCATCACGCCATCTCACTTCCTCCCCTACAACACATGGAAGCATCGTCTATCCAACTGGTGACCTCTACTGGCCCAGTGCATTTCCATCTACTTCTTTCCCTACCGCCGGTTCAACCGGGCTACAAGGGCTGACATAGAGATTCTGTTTCAACGCCTGTGATAATCGATGGTGACTTCAACGCTAAGCACCCTTTGTTGGGCTCTAGGATTATTTGCACTCTTGGTGGATTGATCCTTGACGTCATAGATTTACACGGCTTGGTGACTTCCTGCCCTCCCACTCCCACCCACTTCCCTCACAATCTCCTTGGTTTCCCGGAGGATCTTGACTTCGTTGTCTTCTCAGGAATCAGAAGGCGGTTAGTGCTAAAGTCTCTAGCTGAGTTAGTATCGGATCGGTTCTCGTGAACCTGGGACGCGCATTGCCCTTCATATACCCCCCAAAAAACTGACATTAAGTGTATTGACTGTGACAGGTTCACGAATGTGTTGGAACCCACCCCTACTTTAGAACAGCAGCAAAAGTCGATGACTGTGCGGAGTTCATAACTACTGCCATCAAGGGGTCGCTCGAAGCTTCAATGCCGAGGCACCATTCTAAGAAGGTGCCACAGGCTTCTTTGCTCGATTCTATCCTCAGGAACGTCTGGGAGGAAAATCGGCTGAGGAGGGCTTGGTAAATCTCGAGGGACCCGGTACACAAAGCTAGGTTGTTATGTCCCATAATATGTGCCCTTTGTGCGAAGACCCACATCAAGTTTCTCATCATGCTACACAAGGACCTGTCCTGTACGCACAGGCTTTCAATCTTGTCCTCCCAGACACTGTTCCGGTATTCTTGGACCATCTCGCGAACCACACGGACATTGCGAATCCAGTTGGCTTTGTGTACCGGGTCCCTCGCTTGCATCGGCCAGTGGCACGCTCGACCCCGGGAGTTGGAGGGTCCCCACTGGCTTCAGCCTCGTCCGCGGGGTTGTTGCCCCTCGAGAGGGCAGCTGCCGCTAAAGCTTCGGCCTTCAGGCGTGTGGCGGACCACTTGCCACCTGGCACGAGCTACTTCCTGAACGGAGGAGCCTTCAATCCCCGTGAAAGGAAACCTTCGATTCTCCCTGCCATGACGGGCTGCACAATCTTGCCACTAATGACGGTTCCCCCGACGCTCGCCGCCAATTTCTTTCTTCTCAGGGCCGGTCGCATCCCGGGCCCGGGATTCTTCAACGCCTCATCTGGCGGTTTTATCTCGAACCCAACGCTGACTCCTTTCTTCTTCTTCACCATGGGTTCCATCGCAGGACGTAGATTAGCACACGCTCAGAACGCTCAAAAGCCAGAAACACGTAAGGGAGACAGGACTACACCTTGCTCTCCCATCCAATAATGAAGCAAGAGGCGATGGTTTATATATGAAGCGGAACTAACGTTTCAGGAGGAACACAAAAGGGGGTTGCTTTCCAGACCAATCTCAGACAATCTAGTAGAACTTTAGTTGGCCGCCATCCACGGCGTTGTGGAGCGGTCATCATTTTAGTCGAGTCTAACAAGTGAGCAAGGTGTGGCTAGCGCGTCCTCTGGTCCGAGTTGTCCGTCATCTTGGGCAGGATCCTCTTGAGCCCGGCCGTTTTCAACATCACGATTTCACAGTGAGTTAATAATCTGCCACATATTATTTGAATTCTTTAGTTCTTATATGTATTGAACTAATAATGATTTAGGTATTTTTTAGTGTACATGCTAATAGGTTTTTAGCAAGTTACAACTCCACCGATTCACTTCACGCAATATGTTGTAAATAGCACCCACTGGTCACGGGACTTACATCATCTCCCTGTCCACAGCCTAAAATATGCACTCTAGCACCACGTGCTCCGGGGTCGTCTCCCTTCCGCAATCACATAGTCCTGTGTCCATTTTCTAAGAAAACAGCCCTGTATGGTCCAGGGCTGGTAATGTAATGAACCAATCCTGGCTAAGGCTGCAGGAAACCAATTTTAAGCCGTTCTACAACACTTATTAATAACTGGTAGGTCCTCCTACCAGTTAAGATGTTTTCCCAATCCATCTGCTACTCATTTATTAAGAAATCTTTCACCTTCAATCCATTCATCAAACCCTACCATTTTAACTCCACCACCATTCCCAAATCTCTTTTCCTCAACCAATACATTGCTGCTCTCTTCCTGACTTCTAAGTCGAGTGGCCAGATACCAAGGGTTAGGCACAGCACATCCATTGCTAAAGTCTTCTAAGCCCAAAAGAGCCTCAGAGTACATTCCTCTGAAGCCTCCTGATCTTCATTTTGGACTCTTACGTTCCTCAGCTGTTAAGCCCATGCGCTGGCCCCATAACCCATTATGGAGACTAGCAACGCCTGGTGGTATAACCTTAGCAGCAACATAGACAGCCGAAACCTCAACTGTCCTATACTTATGATTTTGTTCATGACTTTTAAAGCTCTAATACGTCTAATAGTCTGTCTATTTATCTTTAGCGTTGGGTCTCTCTTGAATTCCCTCCTAAACAGTACGTACGTCATATTTGCGGGTGCTAAACATAGCTTAGTTTTCTTGCACCAAGAGTCCAAACCAGTGAGTACTGTATTGCTCTTGGCCTTTAGTTCCTTTCTTGATCTAGTTTCAACCGCTATAAATAAATCATCCGCAAAGGCAACCACTCCCGCCATATCAGGGATCGCTTCAATTTCCATTAATCCAGGTTCGAGTCCTATATCCCAAATATCGGCCCACAGACCGATCCTTGGGAACACTGTTTCGTAAACTTTTTGCATATTGATATGCATGGAAATCTCAGATTAGCATATCTATCCATACAGTAATTCATAAGATTCCTGTAGAGATTCCCCGGAGATTTAATTTCCCTTAGCCGCTTGAAAAACACAGGCCACCATAAGTTGTCAAACGCTCCCGATGTGTCCATGAATATCACTACTACGTACTTTCACTTAGCCCTATCTACAAAATTCATAGATTCACAGATAGCGTCCGCCGTGGATCTAACTCTCCTGAATCCATGCTGCTGCTTATGCATACCCAAAGCTTATCGATGCTTTTGCAGTCTACTATACAGGATCTTCTCTTGTAGTTTCCCACATATATTCAACAGACAAATCGGTCTGTATGACTAAGGGAGCTGTGGATCCTTATCCTCGCCTTTAATAAGAATCACCACCTCGCTCTGCTTCCATATGTTCGGTACACGACCTTGGGCCATACACTCGTTCATCAACCGCGCTAGATTTTTGGAAGGAACTCAACCTTGATCCCATCGTGTCCAGGAGCCTTTTTATTTTTTATTTCACCTATTACATTAATAGTCTCAACCTGGGTCACTGGATCAGTCATCTCTCTATTATCATATTCCTTCATCATGTCCTGTCTAGCCATTACCTGGTATTTGTCATCATCACCCGGATCTGAATTGTCATCCGGAAGCAAGGTATCCCGCAGTAACCTTGCAGACACTTCATCGCCCATGCTGAGTTCAAGCCCAGCTTCACTCGCTGAGCGCTTAGAGGTGCAATTCGTACTGACTGGTGACCCAACAGACCAAGTGCACATTGCGCACGTGGTTTGGGTCACCGGTGTGGTTTCGTACAGACCTTTGGACGAACTTTAACCTGACGAAGGTGACAGAAATATTGCGGGCGTTAGCCACTCCAAGATTAAACAAGGCCCCCGGACCGGACAGTGTCAGTAACGCGATCCCCCTAAAGCTGCCCTTTGGAGGCTATTGACTTTATCTTGGAGTTATTCAATGCCATCCTTCTCCTGAGTCACTTTCCCGAGGTCTGAAAGCATGCCAACGTCCTCTTCTTTCATAAACCGGGTAACGACACGACTCTAACTTCTTCTTACTGACCGATCAGCTTGCTAAACTGTTTAGGTGAATTTTAGTAAGGGATTTCTGCTGACGATACTGACCCAACGTGTTACCGAAGTTGGCATTTTAGTGAACGAGCAATTCAGATTTCGGAACGGACACTCCACGTCTCACAAACTTGTCCAACTCGTGAAACAGGTCATTCTCGACGTAGCGAGGGCCTTCAACCATGTTTGGTACGAAGGTCTCCTTTTCTAACGCTTTTCCTTGAACCTACCTTTCTACCTAGATAAAGTTGTACAAATTTATCTATCCTGATGCACCTTCTCCATTACCTTTGGAAACACCACTTTTTAAGTCAGAAACATCTGGCCTGGAGCACCACAGGGCTTCCTCGTGGGCCCGGTGCTCTTCAATCTGTATGTTAACGACATACCTAAATCCCCAGACACCAAGTTTGCACTGTATGTGGACAACACTGCTCTAGTAGTGGAGTCGTGGTGAGGGCAGCTGGTGGAGAGGCAACTTCAGATACACCTGACGCAGTTGAAGAGGTGGCTGACTACCTGGAGGACAGGTATTAACGTGGAGAAGATCACACCAGTGCTCTTCACATGGAAAAGAATTGTCTACAGGCCGGCCCCACTCCGGCTGTTCGGAGAGCAGATCAGATGTGGCGAACAGTGCTAATTACCTGGGACTTACGCTGGACAACAAACTGACCTGGTGACTACACTGCACCGAGAGACTGAACAAGGCAAGGCAAAGGCTGGGAACCCTAGGTTCATTTCTTAACAGGCGTAGCACCCTGTCTACTAGGAATGGTCTGACATTGTACAAACAGTTGCTAAGGCCAATCCTCGACTATGCGTGTTCTTCTTGGGGTCACCTGGTGGACACGTATATGAGGAGGATGCAAGAATTCCAGAGCAGGTGTCTGAGGATAATTGTGAACGTACCCTGGTACGTTCGCAATGTGACTCTGCACCGGGATATAGAGATGCCTACCATCAAGGACCACTTCCGGAAGCTGGCGCGCTCCCTCTACAACAGACTTCCCGGTGCCACATATCCTCTTATCCAGGGGCTTGGGAAATACGTCATTGACCCTGGAGGTTACCACTGACGGTCCAAAGTCCTGCTCGGATAAGCGAAAAGTGTAACACAGTGTTTTGGGAGGCTCTCGCTCAGCTCCCCCATAGAGTAGTGTCTGTGTACTTAACTCTAAAAACACTTATTCGGTTTGCAAATATAATCTCTCCCCATTAATATTAATAATAATATGCCTTTTCTTTTGTTTCAGAACCTTCACGAAATGTGACAATCCGTTAGAGTTAATTTCCCGAAAACTACACGGTGTGACCAATTGGTTGGTACGTGTTGGAATTTGCCCTCGTTCTCCCCTTCAGGGAGCATCAGAGCATGCTAATCTGCCTCTGCTGTTTCCTCACAAAACTCTTACCTAATTCAACTACCATAATCACTTGGAAGTGATTCGTTCCACATTCTGCTCCATGGCCTAGTATTATTTACCAATCTTCTAAGTCTCTCATCATACACCACAAAATAAGTCATCGATCTCGAATCACCCTTTTTCCATGTATAAAAGTGAAAATATTGCTTAAACCATGTGTTCAACACAAACAACCTCTTTATAAACACAGACTCAATAACTCATTACCATTATCGTTTATGCTGCCATCTACATACCTTCTTAGCACTTCCTCTGAATTCTCTATCTGTATATCCATTCATATCTCCCAACAATATAATTCATTCACCCAGTTCACATACATTTAGGACTTCATTGAGCTAATTCCAAGACTACATTTTATTCTCATCTTCACCCTCCACTGAAGCATAACCAACACCAACAACTAACATAGTTCTATGAATGCCTATTTTCATCCGAGGCTAATATTGTAGCTTATTTTAGTAATCGGTTTAGAATAGACCAGGCTACTAGCCTTGATCGTACCCGCACCCATGACAGTACTCGCTGCTTACGGTAAGGATGCTGTACCGATCGGTGTTGGCACATTTTATATAGTATACCACAAGTACAACTGTTTCTTAGTCATACCCTGAGCACTGGCCCTACAAACCGGTATCCCTACTATAGAGACTGTCTTGCTGGCCAGTATACACAAGTATAACTGTTTCCTCCAGAAGGAGTCCTGGATTCACTTGATAGCTAGCTGGTTATTGGTTAGTTGGATGATAACCAGCAACTTGTCCTCCAAAGGAAGTCCTGGATTCACTTGATAGCTAGCTGGTTATTGGTTAGTTGGATAATAACCAGCACCCTATCCTCCAGAGGGAGTCTTGGTTGCACCTTGACAGACCAGAAGTTTCATTCATACCGGGATCATTAGGAGAGTAGTTCCGGAGAATATGTCTTAGCGTTCACCCTCCTGATCTCATTACTTGCTGTAGGTTGCAGATAGCTCAGCTAAGCGGCTGGACACGTAACTAAATATATAGTAACTAAAACTGACTATCATCGTAGGAAAGTATAATTATACTATCTGGGAAAGGGGATATTTTTAATATAATCCACATATTTCTATTTTGTGTGCTTTTTTAAACGCAACAGCATTTTAGTACATTAATTTGATAATACCTTAACTTAACACAAACCTAGGAGAAAAATGTATACATTATCTCTAAATGAATACCTTAAGTTATCGGTAGAAAAGTATGGGATAGAATGAGATCCCCCCAGAGTTGGGCTCCTCATCCCTTCCCTAGGCGAATGTGGGTGTACTTATCTTAAACCTCCCTTCCCCTTATTATTTCCTTATCTTGGCTAGCTTGACCCTGATGACCAGTTACTGGAATTAGCTGATATTCCTGCGAATGAAACAATCGATGCCTCATTTAGGATTCCCACATCAATATTAACTTTCTGTGTTAATCTGCGGTTATTACATTTGACACCTTGGTTACTAAGGGTTTGATTTAGGAGATAAGGATTAGGAGTGTAGTTTGGAAGAAGAGCATCCGCATTCGTGTGGGCAGGGGATAAAAATAACCATATTGATACATCACATGTAGAAAACAATCTTCAGTACACCCTGTTGAGATTCGAACCTCGATATTTCCATCACATGTAATCCAAACTGGTGCCTTAAACTATTGGTCCACCAATGAGACATGTGTTTTTTCTATTTGTTAATACAATTTTTGAAGTAATATTTACTTATTTAAAACAATTAATTGTTTTATGATTTGATAATTAGTGTAAGCTGTATTTAATTAACTGTGCTATTTTCATGTCATTCATTATATTATCTCTTGTGCCACGTTACTTAATTTTAAGCTCATTGGATCTCAGTGTGACCCATTCATTATATTAACAACACGATAAAACAATCTTTTCTGGTTAATTCCATTTGGAAAACTAATTTGAAACGGGGACGATCGAATATCAGTCGTTTCTTTACTAGAAATAATCCGAGTTTCAGTTGTAATTTTATTAACAGCTTCAGAACTTTAGAAGCGTAATGAAACCAAATTATCAATAATATCATTTTTAAATTCTGGCCTCGAAATCCAAATGTCATGTTCCAAAAACTGTTGCCATAAAAATTGAGAACCACACTAGATATTTAATTAAAATATATCTGCATGCTATTAATTACTTTTAGATAGGTCCTAATACAAAATACGTGTAACTTTAAACGCTTCTAATCGAATAATATAATTAGTTACTTTTTATTAACACTTCATGAATATTTGAGATTTGTGTAATTAATCCAGCCCTGACGCATATTTAAATTTCGAATGTTCTAGGCTTATTTGAAATCAGAGCTTTACGGGTATCAACTCTTTTCCTAATTCACAGGGAAAACATTATTTTGTTTCCGTGCTACGACACCTATTTGGGATTTGACACCTGACGTTCTCATCATCGACCAACCCATACAAGACCAGACTGATGCCTTTACCCTCTTAGTTACCGATGTGGCTGAAAAACACTAATACGGCGGGACGTTTTGAATTCATTTATGTGTCCCTGAATTAAAGGGTGGATCTCGACCTAACTTTATGTACCCATAGGTTTCTATGTTGTATGTTGGTCCCGAATTTGATCCCCTGTTTATGTATTCCCTGAGTTTTAGAAAATGTTGAATTTAGTAATTTTGTTATGCATTAACATTAAAAAGATAATTATTCTACACTTCTTTATTATTAATACAACTTATTAAGAAATTTTAATCTTGATTATTAAAAAAAGGTATTTAAATGTGTCCATATTGATGTTAAAGTGCAAGACTACGACATTTCAAAATAGGTTGTGCTGAGATAACTGAGGAAACAACTTTAAAATAATGACCATAGATAGAATACAACTTTTTTTTAATGATAAGTTAGGTAATTATGTTTGTTAGTCCAGTTTTGAGCACATGATTGTGTTGTCTTGAAAAAAGGTTTTATAACTGTATTTTTTCCGAATTGAAGCCGCTCTAAACTATAAAAATAGTCCCAGGAAGGAGTGCAGTATTCTTTATTGTTACAGAAAATTATTTCCAAATGAACGATGTTGAGCCAGCTAGGTACAGTATTTTGGTGAACATAAAAATAATAATACTCTCAAAATTGAACTAAACATTTAAAAGTTTATCTTAAAAATATTATATCTTTGAAATAATGCCCGTTTATAAAAAAATAAATTATATATATTTATAATGTATCTACACTGTACTCATCACAAGACATTGTTAGGATAATCAAGACTCGTATATTACGTTGGGCAGGACATGCAGCGCTAATGAAAGGATCTAGAACTATGTTTAGGATACTGACTGTCAAACCCAATGGGGAGAGACCATTGGAAGATCTAGACGCAGATGGGAGGATGACATTAGAATGGACCTGAAAAAGATAGGTTGTATTGAGGTGGACTGGATAGAACTAGCTCAAGATAGGGTGTAATGAGGTGGACAGGATAGAACTAGCTCAAGATAGGGATAGGGTGTAATGAAGAGACTGGATATAACTATCTCAAAATAGGGATAGGGTGTAATGAGGTGGACTGGATAGAACTAGCTCAAGATAGGGATAGGGTGTAATGAAGAGACTGGATATAACTATCTCAAAATAGGGATAGGGTGTAATGAGGTGGACTGGCAAGATAGGAATATGTGGTTTACTTTTGTTAGTGTGGCAATGAACCTTAGTTACTAATACCATAGAGTAAGTAATAATGAAAGCATGTACATATAGATGTAAGCTGATATAAACAATTTTAATTAGCAGTGCTTATATTAGGCGATAAAAATATCAAATAATAATATTTATCAACAACAATTTTGTTCAAACAGCCTAGAAGAAGTAATTGAATTAACATTTGTTCTTAATAATCACTTTCTTCTATATATTTATTTATATTACTTTTACCAGTAACCCTCATTGGTGGTCACGTGGAATAAACGTCAGGCTCGTCTAGTCAGGTTTGCAGGGAAAGAAGCCGGGGTTTGAAGGCTGGTCAGATATACTGAACGTGTTTTTTTTCCTAAATGACTTCCCACTCTCCCTCCAGGCAAATTTGGGTATATTTCCTCTAACTTCTGCCTTACTCACGCCTAGCGCCATTGATTTAGCTTCTACTCACCGACACAATTCACCTTGAACAACCATTGGGCTAATTATATGCTAAGTCCACCCTCTATATAATGTCAAACAAACTGCTGTGTCTGGTCTTCCTCTGCTAGGAAGGTCGGAGTAAATTTGACATTATTTAGCACCGCGTCTTACTACCCGTTCGGGTTATACGCTTAAGTACTAATTACGCTAATGGATTAGGAATTGGGAAGGTTG
>CABFWO010003044.1:0-99108 GCA_902155825.1 Timema genevievae | reverse complement strand
GCGCTATACTAAATACAAGACGTCACCTACCTGAAATTGAATGGAATGGGCCAGTTTCATATGCGAAACTGACCCATTCCATTTTGATCTAAAATTATATTAAAATTAAATTAAAATTATATACTATTCAATATTATTTGTCGATTTTGGGGTGTGCCTGGGTTTTAAATCCCGCGCGGGCTGACCGAGGGTGAGTATTTCCTAATAGTTATCCAATCACTCTCCAAGCAAATGTAAGTACATTTATTCAAAATTACATCCTCCACATATCAAGCTCAATAGAATAGATTCCAACTTAATTATAACTTCAGTGGAGTGATCAATATTTGTAGGTATTATTTTAAATTAGATTTATTTGAACCCTTTATAGTTTTAGATCATACTAGCGATGACTTAGGCTAAGCGTACGGGACTAGTAAGATGAATATGAAGAAAATACACACCTACGTTTGACTGTACCGAAAAATTGTTGTCACCTACCTGAAATTGAATGGAATGGGCCAGTTTCATATGCGAAACTGACCCATTCCATTTTGATCTAGGTAGGTGTCGTCCTGTATTTAGTATCGACTCGCACTTTAGGCGTACTAAATCTGACTATGAAACTGGCCCTTTAATTTACTTTCCAACAACGTAAAACAAGCACTAACTATTCGTTAAGCCGATGATATTACACAAAGGCTTTAAAATTATTATGTTTTGTTTTGAAAGCTATTCAAACATCAACAGAAAGGTGGTCTGCAGCGTGATAGAAAACTATGTCCAATTTTGTTTTATTTGCTTTTGCTTTTTATGATAACAATAATTAAATTAATGGATAAATAATAGTTCTATAATATTTTCTTAAATAATTCAGCATTGACTCAATTAATATGATTATTTTTAACACTTAAACAAAACTGCGAGGTCTCAGAGATGAATACATGTTCGTGTTGTACTCAAATATAAGGATTTGGTTTGAATTTAGTTTCAAGCTAAGCCTAGGAACTTACATTTCGAAGAATGTTGGCAATAATTGATGAGTGTAAGCAATAGCAAATGAGATGGAAGGACCAAGTATCATGAGAAATCCAAGTAGAAACAATCCAAACTTCGGTTTTTTCCACAGTGGAATCAAGAGGAGTGGTGAAAGTATATAAAGCTGCATATCCAAAGATAGGTACCAGGTTTGACCTAAACACTAATAAATAACAATCATTTACACAGCTGTATATTAAAGATAAATATCAGGTTTGATCTAAACACTAAAACAATCATTTACCCAGCCGCATATCCAAGAAAGGTACCAGGTTTGACATGAATACTAATATACAACAATCATTTACACAGTATTAAAATCTACATTCACAAAGATGAGTAGTATACACTGATATAAGCATGCATAAAATAGTTACACATTGTAATAAATAGGAATATAAAAAGTATATAGCTGTTTGTCCATGGTTACTTAGCAGGTTGTACTTGGACACCAAGATACAACAAATATCTAAATATGGTATAATGCTGAATTGAAAGTTAAGTATGGATAAATATCATAAAATAAATACGAAGTTTGACCAGAACATAAATATATATATATATATAAAGTTAAGAATTAGATATTATTATTATTATTATTTTGAAATTATGAATATATATATAAAATTTCAAAATAATATCTAAGTCTTAACTTATATTTATTGATTTACTCCTTACTAAAGGTTTACTTAGAACGTTTACTTAAATGTTGTTACACTAAAATTAGGATAGCATGTCATTCAAACACTAATTTTTAAATATATTTTGTGCTAAAACAACTCAGGTAGGTAACAAACATCTTCGGTACTTCAAAAATTATAGTTAATCATAAGTTAGCGTGAACATTTCAAAGAGCTCTAAGTGAATGTTAATCTCATATTTACATCAAATTTTGTCTTAAATGTTTGACTAGGAGTAGAGGTAATGTTAATTAGAAACACAAGTTTCTTAACTTTATCTTTTATACTAGCTGTTACCCGTCGTGGCTTCGCCCAACGAAAAGTTTAAACATTAGTATTGTAAAATTAATGTAAAAGTAAAGGTTGGGAATAGTCCTATATGCTATTTCAGGATATATTCTATCTACGTACCAAGTTTCATTCAAATTCGTTCAGCAGTTTTGGCGTGATTGAGTAACAAACATACAAACACACAAACTTNGTTCAGCAGTTTTGGCGTGATTGAGTAACAAACATACAAACACACAAACTTTCGCATATATAATATAACCTGAACGGGTAGTAAGACGCGGTTCTAATAATAATAATATAATCACATTCATATTTACTCATAAAATTAAAATCACAATATATCTCTTATACGAAAAGTTTAAACATTAATATTGTAAAATTAATGTAAAATCAAAGGTTGGTAATAGTCCTATATGTTATTCCAGGACATACTCTACCTACCTACCTACAAAGTTTCATTCGAATCTGTTCAGTAGTTTTGACGTGATTGAGCAACAAACATCCAAACACACAAACTTTCGCATTTTTAATATTAGTAAGATTACCATCATTGTAATAGGCTGAAATAAAAATGTCAAAGATAAACCATATTGAAGTGATTAAACCTAATGTTTTGACTTAACCTTTAATAAAAACAAAATAACATCGGTCTGGTCCAGACCTATTTGTAAAGAATGTAACACTTGAAAATAATAAGTGTTTGACTTAGGGCCAGTTTCATAGTCAGATTTAGTACGCCTCAAGTGCGGCGCTATACTAAATACAAGACGTCACCTACCTGGAATTGAATTTTCCATTTTGGTCTAGGTAGGTGTCGTCCTGTATTTAGTATCGACTCGCACTTGAGGAGTACTAAATTTGACTATGAAACTGGCCCTTAGCTTCTACTAAAAGTACTATCATAGAGGGAGAAACTGATGATATGCTATCAGTGACCTGGTAGTCTAGGGGTAGGGTTTCAGACTTCTATACTAGGGGTCCAGGGTTCAATCCTCGGTCCCGGCACAGATTTATCTGATGCCAAACCTTTCCTTCACCTCTGACAATACTGTGTATTAATCACAACTTGTGAATGTGAGGAATGCCAGGCCTCCACCGTGGTTCGGATCCCACGTTAAACAGTAGGTCCTCCATTTAATCTCAAAATCACCCTACCATTACACATTAGCGTAAGTGCGTATAACCCAAACGGGTAGTAATACGTGATAATAATAATAATAATAATAATAATAATAATAATAATAATAATAATAGTGAAATGCTACATTTGGAGCATCACACTCTACGGAACAGAAACTTGGACACTTAGGAAAATGGAAAATAAATACTTGCAGAACTTTGAAATGTGTTGCTGGAGAAGACTTGAGAAGATGAGGTAGACGGACAGTGTGACAAATGAAGCAGTCATAAGAAGAGTGGGTGAGAAGAAAACCATTTTGGATGTGAGTCTTCAGTACAGAGCAAGTTGGATTGGACACCAGATTGGATAGGAGGAACTGTCACATAGAACATAGTTAGAGAAGGAAGGGTTGAGAAAAAGAAGAATTTAGGAAGAAGGAGGATTTAAATATTGAAGGAATTAAAGGAAATTAGAAATTTCTGGACGCTGAAGGAGGGGGTAGAGGACATAGCGCTTTGGTGGTATAAGTTCACTGACAAAAGGAATGGACCTGTTGTTAGACAGAACACATGATGATGATTGATAAGTTTTTTAGAAATAGATTAACATAAACTTTTTTTTATCTCACCATATTCCTTGGCTTCAGGAAGTTGTGGAAGTACAGAAGAGCTGCCCACCAGTACTGGTCACAAGCATTGATAGTTTTATTGAACATCTCACCAAACATTGGACCCGAACCTAGCCGTGGAAACACACCCACCTGCAGTAAGATCATTGCTGCGAATGCCGGTGTCAACCTGTCCCCAATAATAACAGAGTGAGAAATATTATCCATATTATATGTTGAGAACTCTTGACTATTAATTCATTTTAAGGACTTTTATAGTAAGGAGTTTCTTTTTATCACCTCGTCTTACTACCTGTTAAGGGTTATATGCTTATGTAATAATTATGCTAATGGTTTTAGCGATGAAGAAGGTTATATTTAGATTAAGTGTACCCACATTTGCATGGAAGGAGAGTGGAAAAACCATTTGGGAAAAATCACTCTCGGTGCAACCCACCGAGATTCGAACAGGATAGTTATAGTATTGTGAATAAAAAGATTATGTGTGAATTAAATCCTTGTCCTGGGCAGATATTTTCTTTTTAAATTAATCAAATTAACTTAAGAGGAACTATCTTAATGAACTCACCAGTACAAGAATAAGTATAGTATGGTTTATGTGATGCTCATAACTTAGTGACATTCTTAACTTAATTTTATCTGTTGTAAGGGCTTCCTGTCCACCAGGTGACTGTCATTGGTGTTATGTGTCTGAAACAGTAGCTGTATCCGCTACCTTCAGCACGTCTTTACATTAAGTGCTAGAATAGTTGATGGCAGTGATATATCCATGCGAACCGCTGTACTAGTTGTCACGTGTGTCTGGAGTGTTACCCAGATGTCTTTTGATTGGTGCTCTATGACGAAATTGGAGGAATCTTCCAAATTGGCAGAATCTAGTTTGTGTGTCCTAGAGCAGAGCTATAGATAGTTGACTGTAAACAGTTGTCCGAGAGTGGATATGATATGGTTATGACAGTGGTTATGATAGTAGTTAAAACATTGCGTCAGTGTATTTTAGTGTTATAGGAGTTGTCTGAAGACACTTGCCATGTCCGTGTAAACAAGGTGTCAATGTGTGACACCTAACTTAAAGGGTTTATGGACTAAAACTGAAATTTAGAATGTCGTGAGGATCCAAAGCCATTTCCAGGAAACCGGGTGACAACCGAATCCTAACAGCATGTCATGATGACGATCGATGTAGTAGTTCATTTATCTTTAATAAATATAATTGTAGTAATCGTTAAGACATTCATTCAATCTGTCCTAGGCGAACGTTTCACCTGTAGTCTCACAAATGATGGATACTTAAGTGAAAATTCTATACTTTACACCTGATTTAAAGTAGAAGCTTTTACATTTAGCACTTTAGTTCAGTAAGTAGCATGTTTGCCTACTGATCTGAGGGTCCCCGGGTTCAAATACCAGTATGGCCTAAAAATATTTTACTGATGAAATTGGAGCCTCCCCATTCATAGTGAGGAATTGACAGCCGGGGGGTGGTTGTTGTGTTTATTCTAGAATTAAGTTAGTTTATAAGTCATAAGGTGATAATATCAATTTTATTCAATAATTGCATGTTAAATATCCCAAATAAAAAAGTGTATTTAGCTTTATTCTTATATTATATAGTCTATAACATCTGTAATGGGTATTAATGTAAAGTTAAGTATGATTACATATTTTGAATACGAATATATACATTTATTTTGTGCACCACATATTAATACTGGTTTGGGCTATCCACTAATTTTTACAATGAATGAGGAAGGTTGAATATATTTTAAATGTACCCACATTTATGTGGAAATAGAGGGGAAAACCATTTATGAAAAATACTCTCAGTACACCCTTCTGGGATATAAACCATTACCTCTTCATCATAGAAAATCCAATCTATTGTGAGAGTGATGCTTTAGACCAGGGGCTGGCAACCTGTATAGCCCTCGATCAACTTACAAACTTATCAAAGGTCCCGCGATCCCACAATGTTTCTCTTCTATTTAGATTATTTTTTTCCACCCATACTTTTTGTTTATTCCTTTAAACTTATGTTCCCTCCTATCTAAAAAGAAAATAAATAATAAAAAGTAGGCCAACATTTTCAAATTAATTTACTTATTTTTCTTATACATATTAAAGAGTTGCATAGTAACTAAATAACTATAGAATTGTGAAACATAAGAAATGCGGATACTTCTAAATAATGAGTATTCACCAATGGTGGTGTGTTTTCAGTTTAGCACCATTTTGAATTGGGATGCTTTCAATTTCCAATAAAGCAAAATTGACATTATGAAGGACAAAATTAACTTCCTGGGATTTACCTTCAACATCACAAGACAAAAATTGGTCTAAAATAATTCTTGTATTTGATTCTGATGTTCCAAACATTGCTCATCTTCAATCAAACGCAGCTCTAATGATAGATTATTTTGAGGTTTTTCAAGTTCAAACTTTTACTAAACTAAATCATCAACCACCCTTTTGAAGGGAGGAAAGAGTTTAAATCTATTTTATGAAAATTGGTTTCCCAAATGTTTAATTTCCTTAAAATGGTTAAATAGCAAATATTATGTTTGATTTTTTGTCTTTACCTTGCCATTCCAAATTTATTCCATTCAACTGTGAAATCAAAAAGAAATGCAAAATATATTATAAATCTAGGATCCTTCAGTTTTAGGTAGTATATAATATCCATTTATAGTAAAAAGTCTTTTATTTGTGGAAGCATCTCATTTAATCGCCGAAGGAATTTGCCTTTATTTAGCTAATTACTATCCATATGAAGAAGTTGCTCTCCAAACTGATAGTCCAGATCTTCTGCAAACTTTCTAAACAATCTTAATTTTAATTGATTAGATGATTTGAAATCTTTTAAGACAACCACCATAAAACTCCATAAATAAGAATTTTCCACAATTAGCTTGGGTGTGGATTAGTTGTACCCGAAATGACAGAAACTTTTAATTTGTTTGACATAATAAAAAAAATCATTTATGAATGATTGCCAATTCATGAACACCATATATGTTTATACTGGTTAATTTTTGAATAAGCAAAATTTCTTATGCAGATGGCTGATAATGAAAGTGACTTGCAGAATGGATCTTCTTATAGCTATTTCCAAACATATGATGATAGTTTTTGATAGAGACGAATTAGGAAATGATTGTCAGCTTAGTCTAAATTAAAAACTGCTAGAACAAGTGAATGATTTTGTGTATCTGGGCAAAATGTTTGATAAAATGAAAGAATAAATAGTGAAATGACAGATGGGTGAATTCATCTTAGAAGTTAGTTGAATATATATGGACTATCGCAAAGAATGCAGTATCAAAAGAGGAAAATATGGCATCATATAAAAATGTGTTAACACCAACATTGTTTTATGGATGTGAAGCGTGGGTTTGTCAGGAGAAACACAAGATCAAGGTGAATGCGGTTGAAATGAGATATCTAAAAAAGGTATGTGGAAAAACTTTTATGGACAATACGTAATGAATGGGTGCTGAAGGAGTACATTTTGAAAGGGAATCCAATAGGTTAGTTTGGAAGAAACATCTTACGTTGATTTGGGCATGTTGAAAGGATAAATGTGGATCGAGTGATGAAGCAATTATATGAGGGTAAAAGTGTGGATCAAAAGGAAGGGGTAGGCCATGTAAGATGTGGCTAAATCTTGTAGACAAATGTGTGATAAAGAGAAACACTAAGAGTTTTAAGAATAAAAGTGCATGTAAGATTCAGTGTATGGATGTTGTTGAAGTGAATGGAGTGTGCAAAGATAGGGAAGTCGCGATAAAGTTAGTGAGGATGTATTAAGTAAAGAATTTTGGTTTTTTGAGCCATATACACAGTTTCTGGCCTACCCCATAAAGAAACGGTGTGATTTCGTATGTATGTCTGTAATTCTTGAATTTGCCAAAAATATCTTCTCCTGTAGTTGTTCCAGCAATAATCCACATGTTATTTCTTGTCCGCACTTGTATCACTTGAATTATATGTGGAAAATCACTGTTTGTAGTGTTAACACACTACTACTTATTCCAAATCTTGGAATTAATTCAAATACATTTAGTTCTGTAAGTAGAGATCTTTTAAAATATGTTAGAAACATTTGACACATCTCTTTTTCTAAAAGCCCATTATTTTATTTATGACATTTATTTTTGAACAAAGACCAAGTTCCAAAATAAACACTAGTTCTTTAATTTTAAAACTATTTTTACTATAATAACACCACAAAACTACAAAACTGGCTGTACACAACAATTCAAAGTCTATTTGCATGTGTGACTGACATGATGTGTACCTAGATCTGTCAATTTTTGGTTTACTATTTACCCTCAACCAAGTGCATCATATTATATAAAATAAGTTTTAATAATGATATATTCTCAGAAAAATTTATAATTTTCTATTTTCTAGAATTTTCTAGAATAAATTAATATATGCTAGAAAATCAGTGGCATATTCTAAGAAAATTAATAGGTATGCTCTAATCTAAAAGTTGCAAGGGAGATTTGGGGGCCGGGGACCCTCAACCTCCATTTTCCAAGAACGTCAAGGGATTATTTCGAGGGAAATATTTGAAGATGTGTGCCTATAGAAAATTGGTTCTGCTTCTCAGATAATCTTTAAAGACTTTTCAGAAAATCTGGAAGCGCTGGGAATCAAACCCGGGTCCTCTGGGTTCGTAGCCAGAGCCTCTGACCCCTAGACTACAAAGGCGGTCCTCAAATTGTAATGTTTTCTACTCGGTTAGACATTTAAGTGAATATTAATGTTGGGGTTAAGAGTGGTATGGGCACATTTCTGAATTCATAAAAGAGACAGATCCTATTCAATTAGCCTAGTGTAATTAAAAGCACACAGTTAGCAATGCTCAAAGAAAAAAAATCATAATAAGAGTAAAATGAAGTGTTACTTGGATCACGTGTCCATCAGATCTTGGTGGGAGGAAATCAGGTGGATTTTCCAACTTATGTTCATTTAAAACTATTTCTTAAAGCCTAACTTATCTCACAAAATGCTGCTTGGAAACAAATGAGTCTCCCAAATTGAGAATTTATGCTCCAGAAGCTATTTAGATGTGTAAACTCTGACAAACATAGGGGAGATCATCTCGGATTATTTATACTCTATCGCTACGTCATTGGTTTATTGCTAAGATATTTACCAGTATCCAGTATCTTTTGCTGTAAGCACGGGTGCACCTAAGGGGGAGAGAGGCGAACAGAGTATTTACCTCCCTTTCCCCAACACCACAAATAATCTTAATATAAATTTAAATGATATGAAGTATAACTAAAATATTTAGCAGTGAAGATGTGTCGAATGTACAGGATACATTTTAAGACCAGGTTTCTGACTTAAGCCTAATATTCGAAAAGTTTACCGCTAGACACACAAAATTGACAGTTGAATAAAGCACACAAATAATAGATTCGATATCATTTACATTATTTAAATCTCTTAATTACTATAAAAATTCTTCAAATAATTTCTAAAAGCATTTAATATTCATAAATATTATCGGCCTTCAGGGATTAGGGGGTGGTGCAACCCCAAACCCGCTCTCAGCATCAAAATATAATTCTTGCTACAGCCTTGATGGAAGACCTTCCCCAAAGTAAATGGCAGACTTCACCACTGATTAAGTAAATTTGCAATTTCTTTAGTTAATAATCTGTAATATAAAATATTTGTTAAGTTAATAAAAGAAGAAAAAATATATTTTTTTTATTAAAAGAGCACTCACTAAGCGAGGCTGCACCCTTTGCTAATATTTGCAGGTTGCAAGTGCCATTTAGGCCTCTCGTATGCTAGAATGATACTATATCAAGACAACACATATCACTGTCATACCCATGTATCTCAAATGCCGGCCACTCTGTCAATCAGAATCTCATGCAAGCCAAGATATTTTACTATACCTTTTCCTTATAAATAATCTTAAAATGGTGAAATTACACTCCTGACTTTTAGATTTCTTTGATGTATAATTATTAGTAAACTCCACGCATCCTTTCTACTAAAAAAACCCCAAGAATTACCATCAACTACGTTTAAAGTAGCCCTGTCATCTGCCGCTCCCACCCCCCTCCTCACTCTACCAGTGCTAAAATGCCTAAATTTGAAAAAGTGATTAAATGTGTTTGCCAGATACATGATAATACATGTGACTAGAATACCTAAACATAACTCATTGTATTTAATTAGTGTATAATTTAAAGCTTGTTAAGTAAACTAGCTACTATTCTACAAATAATTTTATATATATTTTATGTAATTTTACTTAAAATATACTAAATTAGCTTAATAAATAAACATTGTGATCTTGAATCTTTTTTCAATAGTTGGCACAATACTTTGCTTGCTATACATGAACAGCATGACCTGGGGTGTAAAAACCCGAACTCAGTGGCCATTGACTTGTGGGCGAGTGGAAAGGAAATGAGTTGCAACCCTCTAGACTTTGGGCAAGGTCGTTAGAGCCTCCCTAGCTTGCCTTGCGGTTCTTGGAATATGAACCAATATTAGTTTTAAAATTAATAATTCATTACATGTATATTTATTAAGAATTTAAACATTAGTATTTACACAGTTAGCACAGACAATATTAAATTAAAAAAAACTAGTCCATATCATTATGGGTATGTGGCGCAGGACTAGCATACCCGGAGAATACGCCACTGTAGAAAATATAAAATTCTAGAGAATAGAAAAAATATATATATACTAGAAAATAGAATAAATATACATATGTATTTATTTATTTTTCGTCATTATTTCCCATTAATTAATAAAATGTGTTTATTTTAGTATTTCATCTATAATCTCACACATATTCCAAAATTATTTTAGAACGATTCACATTGAACTGCTTTCCATTTTTATTTAATATCCAACAAATGTTTGTAGAATTTTTATCATAATAAACTGTTTCTAATATATCTGAGATCCATCTATAAATTCATAGTCCTCTTAGGTGGGCCGTGCACTTGGCTATCATTTGCGAGATGATTGCTTCTAGCAGATTCCAGATAGCAATTTTGAGACTTAGCAAGCTGGAGCGGCCACTGCACACTCAACCTATCATATGTCACTCATGAACATGTCTTTCTCAGGTGAAGCATGTGTAGTAGCGTGCATGAGTGTCTCACACCTGGTAAAAGTCAGAAAGCTTTAGATCTTGGCTTGCATGAGATTCCTGATTGACAGAGTGGCCGGCATTTGAGATACATGTGTATGACAGTGATATGTGTTGTCTTGATATAGTATCATTCTAGCATACGAGAGGCCTAAATGGCACTTGCAACCTGCAAATACTAGCCAAGGGTACAGCCTCGCTTAGTGAGTGCTCTTTGAATCATGAAAAACACCCATTGATTTTTTCTTCTTTCATTAACTTAACAAATATTTTATATTACATATTATTAACTAAAGAAATTGCAAATACTTTATTAACACGATTAAGATACAGACTAATTTAAATAAGACGGAAAAAATTCCAAGAAAAATGATACTGAAACAATTTAAATATTTTTATCTGTAAATAATGTGATCTGCAACTTACACTTTTCATAATATAATTCTACTTTACTGATAATTCAGTTATCATTATTAGTAGGTAATAGTTCTTCTCTCGGATTGGTATTATTATTAGAATCATTCTTTAGTAATAATATTGTGTATAATTAATGAATTGTACTATTTAATCTAAGAAAGAAAAGAAGAACAAAGTTTAAAGATATGCACTACTCTGAAAGCGGATGGAAGATCACACTGTAAGAAAAGCTACCCACAAGGTACCTATCAAGCATTAAAACCTCAGTCACTTGGGACAGAATCAGGAATTTTTAATATTATTCTAACCTAACTGGTACTACTTAACTAATAATATAACGTGTAAATAGAATATTTTATTAATTTGAGCTCTAATTGTTTCAAAATGTAATCACTAATTATTATTACACTTCAAAGAAGAATATAAAATAGTATTTTCTAAATTAATTCTGATTCAATAACTACAGCTAACTGCTTCGGTGGTCAAAAGGTTTAAGGCATAACTCTTGTATAAAATAGGTCTGATGATGATAAGGGGATTGAGGTTTGAATTCTGGTCAGGTCAACTGAGGGCGGTATTTCCTAGCAAATGCGGGTAGATTACCTCTAAAGTGCTTTCTTCCGCATCACTAGCCCATCAGAGTAATGATCATATTCGTATAACTTGAACAGGAAGAAAGATTTTGTGATAAAAAAAATCAGTTATGAATTTAAAAAAATTAATAATTAGTTTTCCTTACCGTACGTAGCGATGAAAATAAAAGAGAGGTATATTGAAAGATGATGTTCTCTTATTGGTGACGGTCTTAAGAAATACATAACAAAGCAGCACCCCACTGATTACGAGAAAGGTATCGACAGCGACCATTCCATTCAAGATATAGATATTATATAGATGTGAGTTTATCTAGAAATAAAGAAGGTTGACGATGAATAGCCATCTAAGACAGGATATAAATCACATTCCAAGAGCATGTTTGTGTACATAATGCCCCATCCCATTTTATATTAAAAGTAAGCCACTACCCCTAGCCCTATCCCCTGGGTAGAGCTGTCAAATCCAAATGTTTACTTGCACAAATACATTTAGCTTTCAACATGACTGGTTATGTTTTATTATGATATTTGTGTTGGAGAAAGACAAGCAAAGTAATACAAAAATAACATTTCACACACAAATGCAAATTTAAAGTCGCCAAAACCCTTGGCTAATTTTTTCTACTCACACTACAAGAGAATAATGGTTTGAAGAGTGCTAATATTATGATTTGAACTTCATAATATATTTAAGATTATATTAAAAATTAAATAATAATAAAATTAGAGGCAGAGGCAACAAATATGTGCAGGTTTGGTATTAATGGATTTCAGGCTTCCTATTTGGACTCATCAAGTTACGCTTACTTTATACATTGGTTCTCATTGTTCCATTTAGTACTCAATTTACACGCATAGCAGTAATTCTTCAACTTCTCCTTTATCATACTTAAAACCTGCTTCGGTGGCTACATTGTCCAAGGCGTCACTCTCATGTTAGACCAGACTGCCAATGAGATCAGTGTTCAAATCCCTGTCGGCTGTACTGTGGTACATTTTCCAAAAGGGGTTTACTCTCTCTATCTACACAAATGTGGGTACAATTCCTCTAAATGAAATATTTTCACCCCTAACTCATTAGCATAATAATTAGTATACATGATTATAGCCTGAACAGGTAGTGAGATGCGGTGCCATATAATACTTAAACTAAGTTGAGAGCAATTTTTAGCAATATTAAGCTTACCAACATTCTCAAATATATTTTTTTAACGATTTTTAAAATAATCATAATAATGACGATTATGATAATGATACCACAACCACTACTACCTACATCCTCTTGCCCCCTAGCTGACCACTAATATTACTACCATGGTTATCACCACAACTAACTGGACCACAAGCATCCCCAGCATGATCACAACCACTCCCAATATCAGTACTATTACCTAACCCTAATGTAAAAAGCAATTAAATAATTTTTTATGATATTCTTGATAGTTAAAAATAATAGCTTAAAAGTCCAGTGAAATGAATGTATTTTCTTTGGTTGTTTTGGTTACAATCGATTTGGATTAGAAAGTGGCTTAACAAAGAGAAGGTTTTATTAACTGAAATTGATAAGTAAGGATTTTAATAAAAGCAAAACTATTTTTTTTTGAGATATCTGCATTTAGTCACACTAATGGGATAGGGATTATAAAAAGTAGAACTTAGAGAAAATATACTCACATTTTATAGCATTTGGATACAATTGAAGAAATACAAGTCGGAGGGAGATAAACAACTTAACCCATTCACCGTCCCAGCACCTCTTGACAACAGTTCGGCGATAAAACAAAGCACAACCAAACATAACCAAGTCCACGTGGAAAACTGACCGATACCACCTAAGTTCGAACTGCGGCCGCTAGAGGTCGCATAGTATCGGATCATTCCCAAGAACTTAAAAAAGGAAGTGATGCCTAGTCTACAATGGAGGAAAACATTCTAGTACCATGGAGTGTGTTATTGAAGCTATTTTTTCACGCGTATCCCCTCTTTGTGATCCTAATATATTCCCCCACCTTATTTCCTTCTCTTCCCTGTTTCTTTGAGGTTCCAAGCATATATAATGCCGGCATGACGAAGGCCAACACTCTTGAATTGGACTCTAGATTGGGAAGTTCTTAGCCGTGGCTACTAATATTTAAAATGTAAGAACAAATTTATTTTCGGCTTAAATGATATTTTTTGTGTGTGTAAATTTTATAAATTCACTTTTCGACTTTTTTATAGTTAATTTTTTTTTTGGGTATATTAATATTCTTTGAAATCATAGACCAATATTAAATATGAGGATATTATGAATTTATTTAAATACTATGGGATTGAGTCTTATGTTTATTTTGCTGAGATCGACATCTATCTAATTTTGAATATTACTGTTTGACTTGATAGTTGAACAATAGAAATCTTGGTAATGAGGTCTAATTTTGTGGCTTGTTAATGAGTATTACCTTAATGAATTTTCGTCTTTCTTATGTAGTAATAGGAAGAGTTATCTAGTCCTTTCCTTATTTTACGTATTCTTATTGAAGAGTTTTTTTGGTGTAAAACGGGAATATTAATTGAAGTCTGGTAATGATTGAAGATATTTACATATATATGTATTGTGGAAATAATTACATATTTTAAAATAGTTTTTTAAGGGGCTATTTAACGTAACTAAATGAGTTACTTCCTTGTAGGAAGAGATGGTTTAAGTAAATAATATTAGTTGTTTTCTCTTGCAAATTTTCTAATGTAATTCTAGATTTAAACGTTGACATTGTCTTGACATTAACTTTTCATATAAATAATAAATATTATAAAGTTACACATTCTAAGACTATCGTAATAATCGTTTTGTTATACCATCATATGGTTCTATCTGTTAAAATACATACATATCTTTAGTTATATTTTTAATGAATAATATCAAAAAAGTCATTTACTGGTTTTTTCCTTAACGTTATATATAATGAGCATACCCTTATGATATTTGTTTGTTGATTTATGTGTTTATTCTTCCATTTTTTTGAACTTATACATTTTTTAGGACGGCCGTCTAGCAATCATTCCCGCCACCATTTGAGTTGCGTGCTCTGAGTTTCAGGTGTCTGTACTCAGACATTCGAAACAATCACTAAAGCTACTCACTCTGATAGTGTTAATGATTTCTTTTTGTAGCTATGTGAGCTTTCTATTTTATTCAGTTAGGAAAGGAGGTTTCAATTTGAATGGATAGAGAGTGGGAAAATTAATTGAAAAAACACCCTGATCGGATATGAACTCCGACCTTCCTATCATTGGTAGACCAACGAGCTTTCAATTTACTTCCCATGCTCAATATTATGGCTTAGTATTAATAAGAAAAAAAGTAATTTTTAATAATATTCTTGCCTGGAATTTGAATCTTGACCTACCTGTCAGGTGAGCTTGACATTTAGTTGGCATACCCAATGATGCAAGTATAAACATCAAACAAATCATTTACTTACTTCAGCTATGCTCACATCTTTGTTGGTTGCAGATACTTCTGTGTAGATAAAGGACTGGTGTGTAATCGTAATCCAACCCATTGTGAAGAGACGTATTCCATGGATAATTGTTAGAGTATCAGGAGAACTATCAGTCTTGATAAGACGTTTCCAGTTGATTGGAAGAGAGTAGGCCAATATTAGGCGGGCACGATCACCTTTCAGTTAATAAAGCATTTAGAAATTCAATTTGTGGTGTTTAGGGTGATGAATATGAGTATATAATGAGTATATTATGTTATGCAATCCATTAAGATATGTGAGTATATTATTTAAGAACCCATGATAAACATACTTAAGTGATCATACAAAGTATTTTTATCTTTATGTTTCCACAAACAGTAATACGATGTTGAGTATGCAACCTTGCAAAAAGTATCCACAAATGATGCCTATGGTAGATATTATTATATATTATATTATGGTAGATAGATTAATTGTATAGTAACAGTTCCAAGACCCTGTTTTATTGTACGTAGCTAAACAAATTAGCATTTATTCCAAACATTTCTCTCCACACAATTTTTTTGCACCATGTCGTGCTACCCATTTGGGTTATACAATTTAAACATTTTAAAAAATTATTCAGAAAACTCCTGAATGAGATTTTATAGTTTGCAAACCCTCATACATACATTAGTTTTGCATTCAAATATTATTCAAAATTAGGCTAATTCCTGAAGGTTTAATTATTACTATAAAATAATTTTTATAACATTAGGGGCCGTATGCAAGAACATGAAAAAGTGATTGCTTTGTGGATACTAGCATGGGTTTGCTTGCGTCATCATAGGTTAAAAGTTGGAGCGATTTCTTATAAATAGAGTATTTTAGCTTTTTAGTTTTATTTATTTCCTTAGGATCAAAGCTTTTTTCTGTTGGTAGTACTGAAAAATTAAGGTGCATCCTGCAATCGATGACGTCTTAGAATCGAAGAAATACGGTATGTCCCATTTTATTCACCACAAAAAACTATACCACTATGTCAAATTTCATGTCAATATCAAAAAGTGAATGTGAGTTATGCTTAGCAACTTCACTACTACGCCCAGGATACGTTAGATTTGGGAATTATTTTCATATTATTCCAAATATATTTTAGGTTAAGTTGGTGCTTTGTTTGGTGCCCCCTTGATCTGACACCCCAAGCCACCGCCCAGTTCGCCAGGCACTTAAATCTGCCCCTGGTCTATGTTCTGCCAATAATTATGTGTATATCGTAAATCCTTATCAAACAATAAAGAATATGATCACAGCAAGCATTTCCGTATCGTAGGCAATATCTGAAAATATAATAACTAAAATAAACAGTTTAAAGAGATATCTTAAACTATCTTTGATCCAGGGAAAAATCTATCTCCATCTGCATGTATGCATGAAACAGTTTTCAATTTAAATTATATTAACATTGTAAAGTGAACATCAAACAGGATTTGCACCTGGGTAAAGCTTATTGAACAGCATGAAAAATTTAGACAGAAGACAGATAACCAAAGCAGGAAAAGCTTTCTTAGGTCCATAAAATAAAAGTCAGAAAGAAGCTAAGGCTTACTGAAAGAAACCTAGAAGACTTTTTGAAGAAGAGGAGGACCCAGACAATCACCAAGGCTGCTAATGCTTAAATAGTGACTTTAGTGACGTTGGTGAAATATATCTTCTGAAAAGTGGTCATATATGTCAGGAAAGAATGTACTAAGAAACTTCATTCTAAATACATATAGAAATTAAGGATTTAAATTAATTACTTTTCTTATCACTATAATCAAAATTAATAGATTTTTTTAACAATGAGGGGGCCCAGTGGCTAAACAATTTTACTAAATAAAGTTTACATGAATTTAAAGAATGTTATAAAGGGAGTTTACATGATTGTTGAGGAAAAAGAGTAGTAGATTGTAACACGCCATATGAAATGAGCTCATATCCTACAATTGTCTCTTGGTTTTTGGCAAAGAATCCAGTGTGCTAAGTCCAAGGGCGTGGACAGAATTTTTTCCAGGTAGGGGGGATAAACTTTACGGTCGACCCATGATAAAATATTTAAAAAAAGCATTACATTAGCGTTATCTTTGCTTTCATTTCCAGAACTTTAAGGGGGAAAGCGCCCTCCCCTGTTCCACCCTGGTTACGCCCATGAACTAAGACTAGTTTTCTCAAATGAAAAATTACAAATAACCTTATCAAAAAAAAATCTTAAACTAATTTTTTTTTCTTGGATTTGCTGAAAACCTTTTTAACACTTTGTTCTCAAATCTCTCCCTTTTTTCCAATGCAGTTTTTCTGATCACACTCAGTAAGCATAGCCCATTGAGACGTTCCCCAGTCATCATCGACAGTTAGCCAGATCTTTACTTTCCGCAAGGTACTGAATGACCGCTCTACGGTACAAGTGGTGTATGGCTGAGTAAGAGATATGAACAGAGCCTTTTTTCGTGGTAGGGTAAACGATTTCTGCCTCTTTTACAAGGTCTGTTATGTTCAGCTCTTTTAGCTGCTCTTTGCTGAGTTTCTTCTCCTTCCACATGGTGTACCGTAGTTCAGCTCAGAGTCGAAGGTTTGCAACTTAAAAAAAAAAAAAAACTCGAGATCTGCTTGGTTTTCATCTTGAAATCTTGAATGGTCATCTCCAACATGATAAGGGTGTGTAAGAGCCAAAAGTGAAAAAGCAGGTGAATGTTCTTCTGAGAAACGTTGCTCCAACGAAGACACTATGGAGTCCGAGTAAGGAATTACTAATAAAATTACAATACTCTAAATGGCTAGACTCTGGAGGGTTGGAGCGATGTTGTTGTCTTCCAACAGATCTCAACACCGTCAATTCTACTCCAACTTCCTCAGCAATCTTGTAGGCATCCTATATAAATTATGTAGCAACTCTCTCTGCATCTTCGCGGTGAGTTATCACTCCAAATATCCGCTTGATATGCTGTAAAAATTAGAGCAGGTACTGGCTTTTATACTGTAGAACACTTACCATGGGCTCCAATAAGGCAGAATAATTAGCTATCAGAGTGGCAGCAACGATGTACTGAGCTTTGATGGCAGCATAATGTGGCTGGAATGACCGTTTCCTCGTGTTGCCATTTCCTTATCATGATAATCTCTCCAACCCTTCAACAATGCTCACAAAATATTCTTTGAAAACGGCAATACTTTTGTACTGTTGGGATTATCGCGTCCCACAGAGGAGTGGAATATTTGAGGCATATTTTCTTCTCAATACTGACTCTCTGAAGGACCTTACGATGTCCTTGATAGTAGAGATGGTTTTACATATTTCTGAAACACTGTTCAGGTCGTTCATTACAAGATTCAGTTTATGTGATGCATAATGTAAAAACATGGGTTTCTCATATTTTTTTCTTAAAATTGTTTGCACGTCACCGTCCTTGCCAGCCATAACTGAACACCCCTCATAACCCTGGCAAACACTTTACAAATTTATTTTTGAATTTGAGAATGCTAAAATGGACCATTGGAAAATTTGATTCAATATTCAGGTTGATCAACGGAAGAGATTAATAAAGGCATACTGTTGTGGTATGTGTAATGTGTTGCCATATTTAAGGAATTATATAACCAAGGGGTTCCAAAACTATTTATGTCGATACTTATCTCTACCCGCTTACATTTTATTTCTACATTGAGTTAATTATTTTTATTTATTTACTTGATTTAGGGGGGCCAGGGCATTTGCCCCTCCCTGAATCTCCCGGCTACGTCCATGGTGCTAACACCTGCCTTTATATGACTTTGTTGCTAACCTAAGAATTCTACTTTACTTGCTTCCTGGCGGGAATACAAAACAAACTGCCATTAATTACTAAACCAAACTTTTTAAACATATCAAATACAGTTGAAAAATGACAACTGGACACGTATGTAGGACCTCATTAAGAAATTGTTATTTATTTTGAAGATGCAAAAAGTGATTTTAGTGACCAAAAAGTACCCAAAAGTGACTTCAGTGACTTGCTACCAGCCCTGAATATTATGAAAAGGATTGTATAAGATGGACATATATGTAATTAATTTGTATTAAAATGTGAAATTTTTGTTCGCAAACTATTGACACAATTTCCTATAATTTAAATTTTTTAACATATCTGTTCTTCTAGATCACAATCAAGCTCATATATTTTATTCAAAATTTGTATGCATGTCAAGGAACTAGATATCAAACTTTTAACATTTCAGTTTTAAAATATCAATGTTAAATCTCTGTATTTAAAAAAAAATATTTTTTTTAAGATCTTAATTTGCAAAGTAATTTAATAAATCTAATTTTAATCTTTTTTAAGCATTTATAATGAACCAAGCCCTCAGCTGAAAAGAAAACAATATTATCATTGAAAAAGATATAGAAAATTCTCTCAAATACTACATGGAATGTGTTTAGAAATATATGTAATAAATTGTAATATATTTCTACCTCTATTCACCATAAAAAACTATCAACACAAATTAATCAAATAAAACCCTTTAACAATTTAACATAAAAGAAACACAATTTTCATAGCTACATCCAAATTTGATTAGTGAAAATAATCTCTAAAGCTAATTATTAAATTTTACCTGACTCTCCCATATGAATGTCGTAAGCTGTACTGAAGATAGTCAATATTCCAAAAAATCCGAACACTAATCTGTAACAAAGTTTCTATTGTTAAATTTTTTATATTTTGTTTAGTATTAATGTTAATGTAGATAAATAAATGTGTCTTTTATTTATAAAACTTGCAAACTTAGAGATTTGTATTATATTTGGAAGAAGGTATAGGAAAGGTGGATAGAAACACATAAAAGGAATAAAGACAATGTGGCTTTTACAATGAAAAGAAGAACAAAGTTTATACTTTACATTGCTATCATTGGACAAAGAGGTACTGGATGCCTGTTGGAAGAAAACCGATTGGTCTTGCTAACACACCTTTCCTGTACCTTTTTCCAAATATAATACAATTACCTCATAAAGTGAAAAGAGGTTTTACCCTATAGAGAAACATAGATATTTTAAATGAGTGAGGAAATGATTATAAAGTTGTATGGGTTTTTATAGGGTAGGCATATATATAATCAACATTTCTAAATAAATATATATTTAAACCTTTGGCTTTAAAATACCATCAATTACCTCTTAGGCTAGTTAACCAATCTGTAAGATATTAAATATTGTGTATAAGATATTACTAAAATTCCCAGTTCAGTAGTTGTTTAAACAATAATGTGTTCAGACCTACTATTTATGTTGGTTATATTTACTAAAAACGCTGTTGGTTTGGCTTATTAAAACAACACTATGAAAAACAACACTTTTTTTATCTTGCATAAAAATAACAAACATTATGGCTTTGCTATGATAGCACAGAGAAATATAACGTGTGTTTGATAATGAGATAAAGAAAATGTTTATTTACAATACACAATATTTTCTTAAACGTTGACATGCCAATAAAAAAAATCATAGTTTAAATTTAGAGCTTATCAATAAATTCAGATATGAAACGCTCAATAATAAATGTTAAATTACAGAACATTCCCCAAGAAATGTATAAACTCACATGGCTGTATATTCTGCAGCATTGAAAGGTTTATCTTGAGCAGTCTGACAGTTATCTGAGTGGACACTCACTTCCAGAGGTATTTGTGTTTTGTTTATAAAATGTTGATGGATATCTTTCCAGTCATCAGAAGTGCATGTAGATGGTATACAAAACGACCATTTAAACAAATACTTGGAGGAGTCACCTGAAAACTAAGCATAAATTTGGTGTGTGTTTATGTATATATATATATATATATATATATAAAATGAATTGTACACTTTAACGGTAATATATATTTAAATTACTGTTAAAGTGTTTAATTCAGTTATTTCTTAAAATAACTAGGTATTTCATGAGTTACCTGACTGAGTCAGTTAAAGTATGAAATAAATACACTTTTACACACTTTAACTAGTTATTTTATGAAATAAATAATTATTTCATAAATTAACTAGTGGCATATAGTTAAAGTTTAAAATAAGTTTTATTATTCATCTTTATTAAACAATAAAATTTGGTGTTACATTATGGCCAGAAATACAGTACTAGGTAATAAAATAAACATTTACAAAAACTTTGTCTTTTAGCAAATTTAACCATTTTAATAATAGTTTCAAAACTGCTAGAATGTCACTTGGAAATTCATTGAAGCAGGCTATTATATGTTACACTAATATCACATAGAAGGCTAATTCAAATAAAACTAGACAGGTCAAAGGAACAAAATATGAAATGAAGTAATAGGTATTAATTAAACAGTTATAAAAATTGATTCTAAATTTAAAAAATCTCATCCTACTATTAAATCATTTAATATAAGGACTATTAGAATAGCACTTGGAATTTCATTGTACATTAGTTTTGAAGCAAGCACACTTTTTGATATCACACTGTTTTTCGCATGAACATTTTTTAAATATATGAACAGTACCAATACTTTGAGCTGTAGAGACAGACCGGAGCGATGTCTTGATATTAGGTACTTCTTCGATTATGATTAATTTTTGTTCACACACACTGAACTGGGACCGAGAATACATCTTGTGACGCCCTTGAAAATGGGTGTAGCGTACTAGGAATAAGAAACCAGGGGTAACAAGAGAAAACAATGTTTACTTATTTACTATTTGTACAGATAAAAATTGAAAAAGGCAGTGCAGTATTATATACAAGTGAACTTATCCAAAGTTCCATTAACCGTATATCAATATACATTTATCCTACACACGGGTGGAGAACCCATAATACAAAGTTCAGATAAAATGTTCTCATATACACGGCAGAAGGCCGCTCTTCAAAATATACAATAACCTAGCTTGAGCCATCGGACAAAAGACATAATTATTAACACGTTAAACATGGCCAAACAAAGTCTTTTGTTTTGAAAGGTACAATTCCAACCTCGCTCTAACAATGTAACAATGCTCTTAACAATGCTCTCGCACAACAATTACCAGAAATGGCCTGAGATTGGTAAACATTAACTAATGTAACGTAATAAATTCCTGGATGAGAGTATTGTTCAAACTAATTGTATACAAATTGGCCAGCAAAGCCATTTGAAGATACCCAAAGATCATATGGATCAAAGTGGATTATGCCCCTCATTCCACAAAATTGAAACTAGACACCTTATCATAATATAATTTGACTATTCTCAATATTAAAGTTCCGTAAGTTCATAAAAATATTTAGATTCAACATATGGTAACTATTAATTGTAACAATGTATGAAGTAAACACAGTTTGAAGAATATATAAACCTAACATATAAATATATGATTGGAGTACGTCCATTAAAAGCGCTATTCAAAACTAACATGTTAAAATTATCTAATTTGACAATACCTATCATATAAACTTATCCAGTCTGTGTACCCAAAGTTTACTGAATATAGCAAATCGACAAAGTAGATAGCAGCAAGAGCGCATTGACAAAAATTAAATGTCTCAATTACTATCATAATAACTAATTTCAAACAAAGTCGTGGGCACGCCACGAAAAATCCCCAAAGCCATAATGCAAGCAAATTTCCTAGAAGTTAAATCCAAACAATAATTTTGAAGAACAATTCCCCCCCATAATGACGCCCAAACAATTAATTTTGAATAATAAACCCCAGAAGAGACTCAAGCAGGCGCCCTCACCTTTTTAAATGCCAGCGGAATAGTCAGTGTGGAATCAAGGTTTACAGGTCATTATATAGCAATCACAATTACCCATAATTCTCTCAGAGAGGGGAAAGACGGCAGGATAAGAAAACAAAAGAAAGGAGTTGAGAAGCGCTCAGGGTGGTAAAAAAGGGTAACACTGGGAACTATAGAGTGCGCTGATAAAGTTCTATTTGATGATACCGGAAACCACTTAAGTCAATATAGTGTTCATGTTCATTGTGGGCGTGCCAATATTCACAAGTGGGACGTGGACTCCGGCCTCGCTTTAGTCTACGTTGGGGTCTTTTCGGGAGAGTGTGTCGTGACGTAGGTGATCGAAACGGCCGCGTTCAGTCATCAGGGAGGTGAGTAAGGCCCATTTTACTGAGGGTTATATCGTTGTGTTTCTTCTCGCTTGTAACATCGTTACAATCTGCTTGATGCGACCATTTCTTGTTACCAACTGAAAAAATCCTAAGTTGGTTTTTTCCATTATAACAGCTAAAATAGATCCGGCGTCTCCTCCTCCTCTGTAAACTTCAAGGAGGTACTGGGATATGGACTGTAATGCGTTCGGAATGAGATTTCTCGGATATTAATTTAATTTTATTAGTGTGACCTTCCAAATATTCTTTAGTTTTCTTCTTTCCTTCTCGATATTAATTTTATTCAAACACAGCTTGTAAACCTTCTTTACCATTTTATTTTCCAAATGAAAGTCTTTTGAGCATGATATGAAAATTGGGTTCTCCTTGCAATCTTTTTAACAAAAGACACATACTTTAACACTCTCATTTGGCGTGGTTTCTTCAACCAAAACGTCACTATTAGGTTTGGATAAAGTACTTGATACATTCAAAGCATTATGTAATTGTTCTTCATCCTCCACAGAATAGAATAGGCTACTTCATTTGGAATAGGAGTTATTGAAAGTCCAACTCTAGATGGACAGCCAAACATAGCCTCGTAAGGGAACCTCTTAATAATAGAGTGAAGAGCTCTGTTTTTCATAAACTGAATACATTTTAGCCCGTTACTAAAGGAATTGGATTGATTGTCCTGCATCCAAGTTGTCAACATGTTTTCTATGTCCTGGTTAGCTTTCTCGACACTAATTTGGCTCTGGCTGTGCCTTAGTTTACCATTAACGATCTTAAGCTCTGCCCAAGTTATTTTTAACTCATCAATAAGTTTATTATAAAATTCTCCACCATTGTTGGATTGAAGAATACATGGACCACCAAACAACTGGAATATACCAATAAACTGCTCAATAGCTTCTTCTTGCTTTTTGTTTGAAGAGGTCTAAATGCAACAAACTTAGTAAGATGGCCTTGGTAAACCAAAATAATTTTATAGCTCCTTCAGGCTGAGACTAGAAATCTAAAAGACCTACTAGACATCTTGAGTATAAAAGTGAGAATACCATAGGTATAACAACAACACCTTTCTTTCCCATTTTGTTGTTGTTGACAAGGCTCACACACATTCAAAAAAATCCTTAAGTCATTTTGATTAATATTTTTATATCGATGACTAATTTCTTTTATCGTACGGTCTTTACCACCTTGTCCAAAGGATAAATGCCTTTCATATAAAATATCAAACCATGCTTGAACAATAAAATATAGCATCAGGTTTTGTATCTGTCCCTGGCAATATTAATTTTTCTACTCCTTGAACTTCAAGGACATCATAACGTTTAAGTAACCAATAGTGACGTGGTACCTTCTTGTCAGCTATTTTAGATTTCTTGACTTCTGCTATCAAACTTGACAACTTTTCACGTGTAAGGAAAGCCCTGTTCTCTTTCACGTCACGCTTATTCAGTAAATATTCAAACCTCTCTTTCACTATGGCATTTTTGTTTACATCACTCACACTTGCAGAAATGACTGAGTGAAACCTCCCTTCAAAGAAATTGATTGTATTGTGAAGCCGCATTAACACGATGCCAGTTTAGCGGGTTAATAGACTGGCGCCAGTCAAACCTGCCTGAAGCCATATTACAGTAGGTTCACACCTTGCGGTTTACCCAGACGTTTTTCTTATGCGGTTTTCAGTGGCGTATGCAACGATATGCGTGTGTTATCACTATACGGTAAAACTCAATGCGGTAAAGAAAACAGAATCGTTTGTGTTGTCACTAAAAACTGTATGCGACGTATGGTAAAAAAAAACCGAAACGGTCGCAGTGGCTATAGTATCTAAACGAAAGAATTCACACAGCTCGGTTTTTTATACCGTACGCCGCCTGCGCGCCAGAAGCCATATATCTGAAACAAGAATTATATCTAATTATTTTGCAGATAAATTAATTCTGAAAAAATGGACACAGATTCGAGACATCCGGATTAAAGATCGTAAAGAGAGGAAAGATCAAAAGAAGTCTGATTCCTCTGCTAGTAAATACAAATTATATAAATATTCTGATCAGATTTCATTCCTCAAGAAAGTTACTGATACAACAGTGGTCAAGAAAGCTAATGAAAGTGGAGAAGGAGGCGCAAGCCACGTTGAAGAGAGGACTAAAAATGCAACAAGTGCAGAAATAGAAAACAATAGAGGGGAGAAAAATACAAAGGAAGGAAGTACAGAGATATCGGACAAAGAAAGGAAAAATACAAAGTTGAAGAGGAAACAAAACGAGGTCGACGATAAAATGATCAAATTTCTTGATAATGTTAGCACTAAGAATCAGAGAGAAGAAGATCCACAATTACATTTAAAAAAAAGTCTTTTATCCATTACTTTAACCCTCAACACAAATGAAATCGTTCAATTTCAAGCGTGTGTCATTAATATATTACAAAGTATTAAGAGACAGAGACCAACTAATTATTAACAAAATCCAGGATATACTACAGCACATTATCAAAATACAGGATACTCGACAAACTCACTGGCTAGTTATTCACTCCATTCAACACCAGATCTACAATCGCCAGCTTCCGATTTGAATAATACGAAAGAAATATTGGATTTTTCTTATCTTGGGTTACCTACATATTTAATTTTGATCAAAATATTTTATGATTATATTATGTGATTATTATGTTTGCCAATAAATATAAAATAGTAAAAAGTTATGACTATCGAATTCTTTCTTAGTGGAACAGTTAATTCATTTTATTTATTTGACTAACCTTAAAAACATAAACTACAGCGTTGACAACATGTACATATACCCAATTAACTTAGTTTTCTTCCAAAAAACCTTTGATTATAGAGAGACTGATCAATTTACTTGCCTAATGCATATTGCCAATTTTTCTTCTGGACTAATGCTGTTTCCCATAAACGTATCTTGTTTTTTTCAAATCTCCTTTCAATCTTCCTTGAAGTTCGTTAAACGCTGACATTGACATGCGAATATAATTGTAGAATTTTGTTTAATCACTTCGCAATTCTAACATGAATGTCCAAAAGTAACCTAGATTTAAACGCCGTGATTCAATAGGATGCTCCCAAAATCTTCTATGATTTTGTTTATTTTTTCTACGCCTATTATACCAGTAAATAACCAAGATCAAAATGTCGTCATCCATATTTCACGAAATTGCAGCAAACTGAACACAAAAGTATGCTTCCCCCGAAACGGTTCTACCATATAAGAAAACCGCCTCAAAAATGTTATAAATGTGAACACTTTCAATTTTTTAAACTCATACGGCTATACCGTATGAGAAAACCGAATCGAATAAACTGTAATAGTGTGAACTTACCTTAAATGTACTACATAAACTGGATCACATTCCAAACATTAAATCATGAGATCAGTACACTGTTATCATAATTTAATGAGTTAAAAATCATCGTGGACAAAAATGTATTGCAATGTTGTATTACACCATTGTTACAAGATTGAAATATATTTTCATTTTAAACTTTAACGAACTTGGGTTCGTTGTTCTATGAAATGATTAGTTAAAGCATAGAATACAACATTATTATACATTTTAACGGACTCACTCGGGTAGTTCATGAAATACCTAGTTAATTAATGAAATAACAGATTTTACAATTCAACGGTAGCAGGTATATATTCATAGCTTAGACTTAAATAATATTATGCATACCATTTTTTAAATAGACAATTAAGTTTAAAATACTATTGCAGCACAATAAGTATATTTTATATTTTTAATAAATATACAAGTAAAGTTGCATGCTTTGAAGATATTAAAATGTTTTTATTGGAAAATAAGCTACGTTAATTAGTATTGAGTTCATATATCGCTCTACCTACTGACAAATGTTAGAACATTTCCTCTAAATTCCAGTGGCGTGTGGTCAATTCTGGACAAAGGGAAGCAATGCGGCTACAATAAAGGGGGTTTGATGGACGCTAGTTTAATAGGAAGCCCATAATAAATTTTTGTATATAAAATTAAAAGTATTATGGAGAACAAGGAAAGGGGTGACACAAACTATGCATGGAATAAAACAAAATAATTGGTGATCTTAGAAATATTACTTAAACATTAAATTATATATAAATATATTTAAATAATAATTGTAGTTCTAACTCAAATAAAAAGAAGAAGAATAATGGTCAATTTACGATTGCCGAAGTTTTCTTTAGGGTTGCGGCCTGCAAATGAGTATGACCTTTGACCTGCCTTACAATAGGTTTGAATCCGGATCTATTCTACACGCCATTATCATTAATAAATAGTAAGGTCACTTATATAATACTCCACCAAACCAACACACCGATAATTACTATAGAATTTCATAAAATTGTGTATTGAAACCTCAAAGTTTTTTCTATATGGGTTGCCTGAAGATGGAGTGGGTCAAAAAAACCGGGATGAAAAATTATGCTTCAAAATATTACTTAGGAATTTTTAAACAGCAGCCCTCCTTTTCCACTACTGCATTTATTGACGCACTCGTCATTCTACTACTGTATGTAAAGAAACAAACCTTTTCCCTTGGAGGATCAAACGAGCGTCAATATTCTTTAAAATGAAACTAAACGTACTGTAAATTGCTTAGAAATACATTATTTTGTAATAGAGTGACCATAAGTATATCTAGAAACAATAAATATAGCTAGAAAACCTAAAAAACAAGATTTTAACAGAATTAAACCTACGGTTATGTACCAATAAAGATAGTAAACTCAAGCGCCAACACTCGCCTAGTTAAGTGCTGTTTCCCTTTCCCCAATGAAGGCCGGCCAGACACGGGGACAAACGATTGAAGAAATAAAGAGTGAACGAGACCAGCTGGATGGCCAGTTAGTCTGAGAAAGAACTGCTTACTCTAAGAAGAGCTGTCACCTTAACTCAGTATACTTGCTGGAGATGTTTCTAATTATAATAATTTGTTTTAACTTTATTTTCCTATTATTTTCTTTATTCCCTTTTTAAATTTAGGGAAGCATTGCTTCCAGAGAATAAACGCCACTGCTAAATTCTATCCTAAAAAAACTGTTGATGGTTTGTGTGGTTGAGTGTATAAGGAATTACTGGAAAAATTAAGATACCAAATACAGAAAAATATCCAGTGGACACATGATTTTATAGAATTGTGCCTCCATATAGATAGTCTTTTTTAATTATTCTTTTATTTATTTGTGGTGTTATTAAAGTTTTAATCAATGTTCTCACAAGTTAAGGGACCCCAAACACCTAGTTTACTCGAGCATGATTTTTACTGCCCCCTAATGGCCTGGGTTTGTGATCAATTAAATGCTAGTGTACGAAACTTTTTCTTGTATACAAATTTCGATTGTTAGAGGAAACTGACGAACCCAAAGGAAATTTGAATTCAGCTGTTTAATTTTCAGATTCTTGCCTAAGGATAATTTGTTTTATTTGCTTACAAAATTGGTAGCCTGTGCATCTACTTCAACATTGGATTTGATATCTTTAATATATGTATTTAGCTCCTCAATCTGGTTTTCTTTCATATTTTCAGTACCACAGTAACATTAACAGAATCAACAATTTAATATAAACTCAGGCCACTGTTATGATATTGAAAATTGATCCCGCGATTGGGCAACAATTAAAATGATATTGATTTATTGATGATATAATTGGTATTTATAGCTCCGTGGTCGAGCGCCAATTATGTTGATACGGAATAACAATTATGGAATAAATACAGCTATTGTTGTTGTACACAATTTATTTAAATGATTCTTTCTTCCTTTACACTTTATTGAAATATTAACTATGTATTGTCTGTATCTCGCTATTTTACCGGCCCTTTCTGTATATGTACGTCTACTCTCGCTATTTTACCGGCACTTTCTGTCTACGTCTACTCTCGCTAATTCTGTGACACTTTCTGTACATTTTCATACGCACATACAGCTTATATGCGGACGTGCTCCTTGCCCCTTGGTCTCTCATGACCAGTGTCAAGACAAACCAATCAGGTACGTTTCTGCGACAGGTGCATTGAAGACTAGCTTCCTATTGGATATAGGGAGCTGGCTTCTCTTGCTTGTTTGTTAAATATTACGGAGTTAAATTTTGAATATATAAGAAATAAGTTTGAGTGGTGAAATCCTTCTAGAATATTATTCCTGAAAAGCGCGTGATTCTCCATGGATGAAGTGTTAAAAGGATAATTTACATACGATACTTTAAAGAAAATTACATTCATCCATGACCTTTTAAATAAATGAGAGCGGTCCAAGTCAATTACGTTACACCACTATGAGCTTGTTTCACCAAATAATTTGTTAATTTTTAGTAAAAAAGCAGTTTAATTTTGAAACTTCTTAGCTCTTTTACCTAACTTAAATCTATTTCAAAATTACACCTCGTTATTAAATTTGATCTACAAGATAAAAGTTTAAAAGTGTGATTAATAATTATTATCAATTTGAAAATAATAATAATAATCTCTTAATTGAGTCACAGTTAAATCAATTAGTTAACATCACAAAAGACAGTAAGTTAAACACTCGCAAAGTGCAAGTAATTGAGTTCTCATAGCTCATGTACAGAATCACTCACCGACATTTACTTAACTAAAGATAGATCCAGCCCAATGTGCATGCATGTTTGTATGTATGTAAACAAAATGTCAGGTAGAGACAAAAATACAGCAGGTCCCTATTTATACAGTAGCCCCATGGCTTCTTTGGTGCTGAGTGACAGCTCACAGCTGAGAGCTGACGGCTTTGAAAAGTTACCAGACCAAATTATGTATCCCTACGCCGAACCATATAATCTGCAAAAACGTGTGTTTAGCAGCTGTCACTTCTGACATTCAAAATGTAGGTATATACCTAACTGTTGACTGTCAGATGTCAGCTGTGAACTGTCAGTCAGCACCAAAGAAGCCATGGGGCTACTGTAGCTATGCGTGGTGGTGCTCTTTCCCATCTACCTCTCGAAATCCTTTAATACGGAATATTTTGGATTATTTGGTTCCAATAAAACCTGATCTGTGAGCTATAAAAGAAAAATATTTCTTAGTGTCTCATCATTAACTGTTTCCAGCTGTGGCTAGCTAAGTTTAATAAAATGCCTCCATACTCCCCTATCCTTCCAACATTATTCTCCAATCACTTGCACATGTTCTGTTATCTGCTCCTCCCATCTCTTTCTTGGCCTCCTTTACGATCTTTTTCCTATATATTCATCTCCATCATTCTCTTTGGCATCCTCTTCTTTTCCATCCTTACCACATGACTATATAATCCTAGTCTTGCTTCCTCTACTGTTTCACGTACTCCCTATAATCCCCCTCTTACCCAGATAACTTCATTCCCTATCCTGTTTCTCCTCGTGAAAGCTAACATACCACTTACAATCTTCATTTGCTAGCTTTAACCTGTGCTTCTTTATTTTTTGTATAGTGCTAAGTATTTACAATAAAGATTCTTATATGTAAACTCTCCTAATATTTACCAATCGTTTTGCAGATTTGGTGCTCACTTCAACAATACAGTGCTGCCCTCTGAGTGGGGCATGCGCTGCATCTGGTACATCCACCGACAAACATTCTTCAAAGTTGCCCATGTTGAAGATATTACCTGTGAGGATACCGTATTGCATCTTGGTGGATGAGTCAAACACTAATAAAAGAACAAAAAAAAAGTATTTTCATTTGTGAAGTAACTTATTCTGGATTCTTCAAAGAGAGCTAATTGAGAGTACCTAAATCTAATTACTTTATTTGATATAAATACTAAACAATTTATTATTTTATTTAAATAATAAACTATTTATTATTTTTTAGCTTACAGAAAAAGTAAATTTATTATATTATACAAAATTAATAATTCTATAAATAAATTTCTCCGTAGTGCTCTAATCTGATGGATTTATATTTTATAAATACTTTTATAATCTTAAATACTAGCTTAAGACCCTTCATATTGGTTACATAAATATTTAATTGGATTTCTGTAGATGTGATTTATTATAACTACATTAAACAAAAGGGTTATTAATGACTTATTTTAAGGGGTATTGATGATTAATGTTGTTTAGAAGAATTGCACCCCATTAGCATAGAGAAAGGGTCCCTCCAGTTTAACTGACAAATATTTGAACCCAATGGTAGAAAACAGATCTCTGCACGCCTAATCGTGCAGGGGTCGAGGAAAATATTAATTACTTGAACATTTTTTCTTAGATTAGGGTAAATATCAAATGTATCCATAATTACTTTTAGAGTAAATGGGGACATAGAATTGCTGAATAGTACCTTATGTTTTTTTAGTGAATTATATACATAAGCTAAAAGTAACTATTTTATAACATCAATGGCTGCGTAAAAATCGTCCCCTTTGATAATGTTAATATGTAGTTTGGATGGTCGGTGTTAGTACAATCGTAGGTGGCAAGTCTTCTCACAAGCCATAGCTTAATTCAATACTAATAATTCTAGCCTTTTCTGTCATTTTCCTTGCCTTTTTTTATTTTCAGTTATTTTCCAGAAGCAATATACAGGTTGAATAAAAAGGTGTTAACCAAAAACAGTGGTTTGGAATTATGTTAAAAGTACTTAACTAGTTAGACATTTTTCATTCGAAATTAGAATAACATAGTGTTTATCTTGTTATATTATGTAGTATGCACTTAATTCTTGCAAATATTTTGTATTAAAATATTAAGTTCGAAAGTAAACATTCTAAAGAAAGCTAGAATATCACTTTTTATATTTTTAATGTATGTGACTAGTTTAAAAACTGTTAAACCTAAGTCCACAGTTATTATTAAAAAAACCTTCGAAACTACTTATAGAGGTAGCGATAGTTCGAAAATTTTCTTGCCTCCGGGAGTTGGGGTAGTGGCCTCCGAACCTCCCCTTGTTTTAGGTGCAGGGGTTGGGTAAATCGTAAATCTCTACCCCTGCTTGAACCACAACCTGGTTACCAACCAGTGAGTTTAGACACTTTCAATTGAGTGACCAGGAGCGTGGCTCTTAAAGTCGGTGAAACAATAGTATTATATGCGCATTCTAACAATTTTTCACAAAAAAACAACAAAAAAACCCAAAGTACATGGCTACAGAAGTCTATTTTGTAGCATGCTGAAAGTGTACCGGTGGGCGCAGGCAGGAATGATTTCATAGGTCTAATAACGAACTCAAGGTCAAATCAAAGTAGGAGGGTGAAGATTTGCAACTTTCAAAGTCACCTACCAACTTATAATTCAATTTGTTTTTGTTTTTAATTGTTAACTTTGAGGCCTAAAGTTTTCTAGTGTGAAGTGTCCTCTTTTCAATGTTGAGCTCAAAATAGCTGTTTGGTGTCATTTTTTTCTCTGTCAACTTATAATTCAGTAGGTCAGTGTTATTTGTTGGCATAATATGTTCTGTGTCACTAGTATAAAAAAAATTGCCCATGCCAGATTTGTGGCAAGAATATAGTGACTGGTTAATTAAAGTGAACCATGCACTGATCCTGACAAGTAAGCTGAACAAACACAGCGTTATATTGTAGGATCGATGTATATAACAACAGCCTGGGGAAGAATTAGTGGTGAATATATCATAAACAACTTTACAAAATGCTGTGTTCTTAATTACATGGTTGTATGTGAGGCCAACTCTGATTCCAGTGACACTATTAAAGACAAGCCGGGAGAGGAAATCAAGTTTGAGAACTGGGAGCTATAGTAAATAATAATTAGGGTAATTTATCACTTAACTTTTATATCAAAAGAAAACAGCGCCAAAGTTGTTATGTTCTTACCTTGAAAATTATCATAATCTTGGGCCATATTATATTCTAGACTATTTATTTTTAAAGCAGAAAACCTTTAAAAACTTAAGGATCATATTATATGCAAGGTGTACAAATGCGGGTATTTTGTAATATAATATTGTATTGTATATTATCTATTTATATTAATAAAATGCAAGGTTTGTGTATCTATATGTCTGTCATGAGCGTTGCGCGATATCTATCACATGGAGGTCTAAGTTTAAAAAAATAATAGCCCATGTGCACCTTGAAGATGGAATTTTAAATTTGGATGTGATTTTTTTAAATTAAATAAAACCGAGATCAGAAGAAATAAAATGAATAGCTTTTTTTCTGTCCGTTTGAAGCAAATAAAAGAGTTAGCGAGGGTAACCACGCAATGGATTGCATACTTATACTAGTATTCTAATATAATTTTCTAGTATCAGTTTTGGCTATTAGAGTCAGATCTCCTGCCATTAGCAAATGGAAATTGTATAAGATTTCTGATTTTAATTTATTTTTGTTAATTTTTTTACTATAGCAACAAAAACATCAAAAAGACGATGAAAGTTAATTTTAAATACGTATAGCTAAATTGAAGTAATTTAATATGAGAGTTTTCTTTAAATGGCTAATTATAGGTAATTGATTTTTTACTTTACTAAAACTAATCAGTTAATTAAACTTAACTCACTATTTAAAAGATATACGTTTCAATAAAACTTGTTTGAATACAAGCATAACCTTTTATAACAAGAAATACTTAAATTCAATAAAGTGACAAATGCATACATTATGTACATAATATATTAAATTTACAAACTTTTAAGAGCCCAAGATGACATATTAGACACCAAACTCTCCCTGTACAGCCGAAGATGTTTGTTGCAGAGGTCATTGTTCGTCAGATAGGTTATAGGAGCATATAATTCCAACTGTTCTTCTTCCAGAAGTCTTAGTATTGTGCCCATTGCCATTTCTCTAGGAAACTTTAAAGCGTTGTCAAAACTTCTGTTGATTCCATATATCTGCCAAGCAATATTGCCTGTACTGTTTTCCACCAAAAATCTAAATTGACTCTCTTCAATGCTGTCACTCTTAGAAGATTGACCCACATTATATTCCCTGGTGAGATAATTCTCTGAACTGTTTTCATTACTGTTGTTAGAAATAATAGACAAAATATTAACAGGATTACTGTAGCTACCAAATGTTTGTATTACATTATTTTCACTGCTATTGCCAGATCCATTGCTGGTGTTTCTAACCGAATGTAATATTTGATATCCCAAACTACTGTTTCTATCGAGTACCAAGCTATTTATATGATCACTGCTATGGTTTAATTTTTCTTCAGCTGAAACCTTTTCTGATGTCAAACAATACATACAAAATAAAAAATATTTCCACATAAATGACAAAATGTCAGACATAACTTAGCGTTTCAAAATTTAGTCAGTGTAACCGAACCTTCACCACCAATGTACAAGACTGGTCTATAATTTGAAATCAACAACAAACCTTGCATGTTATAAAGATATTATAATAATACTTATCTTTGAAAAGAGGCTAGGCTAATTAGTGCTATCAAATTGATGTATACCCTTATCCATACAGGTTTTGCTTGACCGGCAGTGTGTTTATAACAATTTTAAACTATCTTCATAAAAATAAACACCATTTTTCAGGTATAAAACTATTTATAATGCAAAAAAATTTAATTTCTAAAATTTTAAAAGAATATATTGGAGTATTTCAAGAATAGTTTGATGGTTTTTAGATAAAACAAAGAGAAAAGCATATCAATTTTATTTATATAATGTATTAAAAACCTTATTTATTTGATTGTTTTGGGGAAGGGGTTGTGGGATTTGTTTCCAAACCTGAATAATGACTACGATAATTATATAAAACACAAATAGGCCTTCTTGAAATTTGACCAAAAAGATATACACTAGAAAAACCATAGCATCTAAACATTTAAATCCTAAAATTTAAAGCATAATATATCTACATATCTAAATATTTAGATTAAAAATAGTTCATTTGATAGTATAAATTTGAAGTTAACCCTTGTTTATAATTCTCCAAAACCAAAATTTCAGCTTGTTTATAATATTCCAAAAATATCGAGGAATCGAACCCAAATAAGAGATTGTGATAAGTGAGTACAGTTTTAAGTTTTCACCCTACATTATTTTTATAGCTTTACAAATATATAATCTAATTCTTTCTTACCTTTTTCACCATCCAATTTCTGTTGTTAGCTCTGGTATTGGGGATGAAATGAAGTGTAAAATGTTTATTTCAGTATATATGTGATACTAATTTGTCATTTTTACACCCTACTTTAATACTACTATTTATGGGCTATACACATTTTAATTACACCCATGGGGTTGGGGTGAGAAAAGTAAATTTGAGAGGTGATGTATCCATTTTTCAAGGAAGGAACACAAGAAACTATTTCAGAAAAAAATATTCTCAGTAAACCTAATTAGTATTCTGACCTTTACCTCTCAGTCACCGACAATCCAGACTAGATGAGCATGACATTTAGACTGCATGCCCATCAATGCTGACTATGTGGTAGTCCTATACACAATGTTGGGATATGTCACATGTTTGAATCTTTATTGGTATGAGTGGGAAATGTACTGGTAATGTCTTTATGTATTATTTAAATATATGCAATGAAAGGTTATATTTATAGGAAGTGTACCTGCATTTGTGTGAAGGGAGAGTGGAAAACCATTTTGGAAAAAACACTCTTAGTACACCTAACAGAGATTCAAACCTTGATCTCACTGTCATTGACAGTCTAATCAACTGCGAGAGTAGCGTGTTAGACCATGTGGCCACCAAAGTGGGCTATACGCTAGTGACTTCTTAGAGCACGAAATGAAATTTGCTATACCAAGGTGGCCAAAAGAATTCTCTTTTGAAATTCCCTGACTTTTCCAGGTTTTTCAGACAAACATTTGTTTGTTTCCCTGATCATGTTTTACCCGTTTAAATAACCGTAAACTACTAACTATAGATGGACCGTCAATGGCCAACATGGTTGAATTATTATTTTTTATATATGACGAAGGTGTCTGTCTTATCTCTGGTTTCCTAGTGATAAGGAGGTCGAGGCTCAAATCACGACCGAGTGTAACGAAGAGTTTTATCATTAATGGTGATGCATTGTGGACGCCCCAAGGACGAAACAACACCAATTTGTATTCTGTAAATTGAAAACTTACACCTGGACACGGGAATCAAATCCGGGACCTTTAGCTTAATATGCCAATGCCCTAACCCCTAATATATCCAGGAATCTTCGCGTGCCCACTGCCCAGGGTAATTCTTCACTTATATTTTAAGGCAGAGTCTGGGATGGACGTGTGGAAATCGTCAACTACAAATGTGTGATCAATTAAGATCACAAACTATGAAATAACGCAGTCACAATGGACCTGGTAGTACCTTATGTTGCCAGCAGTAGTTAGAGTATTGGTGTACTAAGCCAAAGGTCCCGGGTTTGAATCCAGTATCCAGGTGTAATTTTTTCAATTTACTGAATATGATATCTAGAAGCAGCTATAACCGTAACTAACAAATAAAATAGCCTTGCTATTTAATCCAACAAAAAAAAAAAGTCTTGAGCTGGCCCACAAGTTTCTACGCGCTCTTAATGCCGGCTTGAGGGAGCTGGGCTGCAGTATCGCTCGCAACCATGGCCAAGTCAGGCGAGAGAACTTCCCCTGGTCTCCGCTAGTGACGCCACCATCTAAGGAGATTGTCTGTGATTAGTTGACTAGAAGCAACCAGTAGCGTCTCGTAACCAAAATTCTTAGGCAAGCTTGGAAGGGATGCCCCCAAGCTTAAAAGAGGAGGTCCCGGAATTAAAAAAATAATCTTTTATGCTTCAAGAAGCTATTTGGAGGTTTTTTTTATCATGGTTGTTGCTTTGGGCGTCCTTCTATTCTGTGATTTACATTATTGTGTTATTACTTATTATAGACATATACTTATAATCTTTCGTATGCTAGCTTTCATTGATACACACATACACACATACACACATACACACATCCAAACAAAAGCACCTGCTACAATAAACTCCACAAAACTCTAAAGCCAGGTACACACAACACAACTTCTTGTACAAAAAGTTGTGCAAGAAATTGTACATTATCTTGTTCACATGGATTGGATACAAATTTTAACGAGTGAGTGTTTACACGGCATTTGTGATTACATACAACATTTGAAAAAAAACCCATGGCTTTTGCTAAACTATATACATTATATAAGAATCAAATAGCCAAAGTTATCATTTATGCTTTTAGTGAGGATTACTACATCTAGATATCATATTCTGAAAATTGAAAAATGAATCTGGACACGGGAATCATCCCGGGTTCGATTCCCGTGTCCAGGTGTCATTTTTAAGTTTTCAGAATATGAAAACTATATAAGCTCTCTGAATTTCTGTAGTACTCTAATACATTGGCTAGACCTGTGGGCACTCTTTGTAAATATAAGCTGGCTTTGCCATAGCAAACTGACTGACGTCAAGCTCAATGGATTCTTTATGTAAGAAATACTTGTTTCGCCGTGATGTCATACATTTTTATCTCAGGTTCTTCAAGCCACCTTTCCCTTTATATTCACCTTTGTCAATTTAATTTTTTTTAAAACCTTTAACTATTTTATTATTTCTTCCAATAATATTTTGGTTCAAATTCTGTTACTTAAATAATTGGTCGATTTAATTTGTTATTTCTTGAGATGTTTACACGTGACAACTTCTTTGTCAGAGGTTCATCTGGGTAATTTGAGGATGGTCCTTAAAAAGGGGGATTCTTACCTTTTTACTTTGGGTCTTTTATTGGGGGCTTCTCTCCTTAAGATATTTCTCCTGGGTCAGCAACTGTGATAAAGTGTCATTTCATTGGAATATCCTTGCTCCATAATATTAAATTTGTAACATTGTTCTTTGTTCTTGGGTTTTTACCTTCATATGCATGTTGTGAGGCGTTATGCCTTTTTGTCCCCTCGCCTGTAGTAAAACCTTACATGAGTTTATACCACTCCTGAGGTTTTTTTTGTCGAAAAAAAAGGTATATGTTAAAATTGGTGGGCGCATTTCTTTGTTTTGCCAGTTTGTTGCTTGGTAGAAGGCGACGTTAGCATTGCCTGGTAACAATTGTTTCCCATTTTCCCTCTGCAAAAATGCCTGTTATTTCCTTTCAAATTATCCTTCGCCATCCTTATAAAACGCTCAAAAAGTAAATAGCTAGTAGTGTTTGACTTTGTAATATGTAACCTTGTTTAAGGTGAAGAAAATAATCAAACAAACACAACATGTCCAAGGTTGATTATTCGTTTACTTGACCTCAATTGCTCTTTACATTATTAAAGAGGAGTTACCTAAATATAATGTTGAAGTTTCTCTTATTTTAATTTAATGAATACAATGCCTAATTTTCTTTGTTTCATGGTCAATTCCCTAATTTTTATTTGATTTTTTTGCTTAGTTTTCAAATTCCCTTAGTATTTTAGGTTTTCCCTGAGTTGTGATGAATCTGAAACACATTTATATGAAATCTTCTGGGGTTCGAATCACTCGTTTTAGTGGCTAAGACCCATCTAACATTTATTTGGCCATTATTATAAGAAAATGTACCGAGATTCTTTATACTAAATGGAACTGTCTCTAGATAATTTGACTACAATTGATAGTGATAGAATGCTTTTATTTTTTTAGCACCGCGTCTTACTAACCGTTCTGGCTATATGCTTATATATTAATTACGCAAATGGCTTTATGGATTAGGAAGGTTATATTAATAGGAAGTGTATATACATTTGCGTGGAGGGAGAGTGAAATACCATTTAGACAATAAAAAAAACTCGGTACACTCGATCAAGATTCAAACCTCGATCTCCCCATCATTGGCATTCTAGCCTACTGCAAGAGTAGAGTGTTAGACCATGCAGCCACCGAAGCGGGTGAAGAATACTTTTAGATTAGGCACTAAACAGTACAACTAAAGTGTTTAAAGGCACTATTCAAACTTTAAATCTTTGAAATCTAAAAAAAATAAAAAAATAAAAAATATTAATATACATTGATTATGTTGCGATTTTTTAATTCAAAAGGTTAGAACTTTTAATGGGGAAAGCAAGTATAGTCCATTTGCCGTAGGAGTGGTGGTGACAACTAGTAAAATTACCAGATCTTATCTCATGAATCCATATGCCAAACCAGATGATCTGCAAGACTATAATATATAGATTTGTTGTTACTTTTGGCAGTCAAGAATTTCACAACAAATAATTTGTTTTTAATTAGGTTTTACTTTTAACCAATTTTACATCGTTTGCTAGTTGTCAGTTACCACCACTCCTCTGGCGAATGGACTTTAAATATCTCTACAATATTGGACTTCCACCATTTTAATGGATTATGAAAATATATTAATGTTTAAAAAAATTGTATTGTAGGCCTACATTAATAATGTTATGTTTAATAGTTTAGTCTAAATAAACTATTTAAGTGGTGATGTCAACCTCAGTGGTCTTGAAGTAAAGTGCTTGACTAATGATCCAATGTTCGTGGGTTCAAACCCAGCTGAGGTCAAAGAATTTTTCCAGAGCGATAAAAGCTGTAGCATTACTTACTTCAGAGGGGAAGTAAAGTGGTTGGTCTCATCTAGATAGTGGTATGTACAAGAACCCTGGAAGGTATGTGAACATATATCTTTATTTATTATTATTTATTTAGCACCGCGTCTTACTACCCGTTCGGGTTATACGCTTAAGTACTAATTACACTAATGAATTAGGAAATAGTAAGGTTGAATTTATATGAAGTGAACCCGCATTTGCATGAAAAATCATTTAGGAAAAACTAGCCCCAGTTCACCCGACCGAAATTCGAACCTCGATCTCCCCGCCCTCGGTGGTCCTGGCTCAACATGACTGGTGCGTTAGCCAACTACGCCACCGAGGCGGGTGAAAATATCTTTCCCAGCAACATTGGTACGCCCTTTCATTCATTGAAATTCTCGTATGCTGATATAATCAGTTGGTCCAGAAAGTGCATGTTAAATACCTCAAATAAAAAAATAAAAAAATACATATTTATGTGAATTTTTCTACATAAACTGACAGTGTCAGTGAATAATTTTTTGTGAGAAGGAAGAAATGAGAGAAATTAGCAAAAAACAAGTGAATTTGAGCAGCTTGGCCCTTCAACCCAAAGGAATATAATTAATAAAGAATAAATAGATAAATATGTGATTGTTTCTACATTAAACACTATTTTAATCAGTGTCAGGGAAGAATTTTTTGTGAGAGAAGAAATTATATAAAATTGAAGAAAAATGTATATAACACAAAGAGAAAGATGTTTTGAAAGTTTAGAAGCTACACAATTCCCTACAATTGATGTTAGAAGCTAATTATTAGTACTGCATACGTAACACTTCCCAATAATTCTTGTTGTTCATATTTTAATTGACCTTGTAACCTTGTGTGGTTGTTTGTTAAAGTGATGAACTTGAGACACTGTCATAATCTATTCTTATTCACATCACCATTTATTATGGCTTTCAAATAAATATATAGTTTCTAACCAAACTTTGTAGATTTATGGGTTTTAAATCTTTTTATTATGATGCAAAGTCATCTTTCAGCTTATTTATTTATTTGAGATATTTAACTTGCACTTTCAATAGACTAATTATATCAGCACATAAGAATTTCTATGGACAAGAGCAAAAGGGCCTACCAATTTTGCCGGGAAAGGTATTTTCTCATACTCGGGGATCTTTAACATGCAACAAATGACATGGGACTAACGGCTCTAATTTACCTCCGAAGTAAGTTGTGCTAAAGGTTTTTATCGCTCAAGAAAATTGCATTGACCCCAGATCGGTTTGAATCCAAGAACATTAGGTACTGAGGCGAGAATTTTACTCCCAGACCACCAGAGTCAACATCTTTCATTTCATCTTCAGGAAAATAAGTGAGTTAAAATAAATCTAAAGAGAGCAAATTTATCCCAGGTGGGAGGGGTGGCATTTCCTTCTGCCCCTCTGGTTCAACAAACCATCACTTATAAGTATCTTTGAGTTCATTTTGAAATTATAAAGTAACAAAATGGAAATCAATATAAATGAATTTAGGGCAAGGTAATGATAAAAAAAATTTTCAACCTTGACAACTAGTATTGTAAAACCTGCTTTTATGAGGTTTGTTGATATTTAGTCAATTAGTAAAACATAGATTAGTTAACATAAACATGTTGGTTTCTGAAAGATAAATTTAATTGGCAGAAAGTAAAAAAAATATTCTTTATCAACAGCTGACATAGTTAGTATTGAACTTTCAATATCTTTAGCTTGAATAATTACAGGCCAAGCTCAGTTTATTTCTGAAGTGGAGCTATACTTAGTTGTACTGTGACTTGATAAAATATAAGTGAACCTCCATGATTGGGCAGAACCTACCATTTGAAGCGAAGCTATTTTCTTCAGAATTATTGTATTATAATTTTCAAGATAGGGGATTAAATTTCAATAAACAATTACAAAATAATTTCACTACTATCTAAGATTGGGCAAATGTCAAACACCATCTATGTTTGTAGATGAGAAAATTCTGAGAAACACCTTATGATCTATGCTGGTGGGCACACAGACTAAATATCAAGCTTATATAGTCTGGTTACCTGGGATCAGGATTTTAATCTTGCCCGAATATAGCGAGGGTGTTTTTAATAAATGATTCCCCTAGTTTTCTTCCCAAAAATGTGGGTACATTACCTATAAATTCTTCCTACTTAGTTTCTAATCCATTTGTGCAGATACTATTGTACTATGAGCCCCTACCCTCCCCCTCATTTTTATTTACGAATTTTATATACACCTCTCCCTGTATTTTTTAAAAATTAAAAAAGTTTAGAATGTAATAAATCAGCTCTTTTTATATGTCAAAATAATTGGTTCATACTGTACTGAAATTGTTTGTTAATTAATAGCTTTGGACACTTCAATCTAGACCAGGAAGACAAAGATTAAATACAAACCGGAGGGTTCTTGGGCTTTCCTCTTTGTGTACCAAAGTTTGGTGGAATTGAAAACAATTAGACAAAAATTAATAATTATGGACACAACAGTTATCTGAAACACCCAAATGTTTAAGAAATTCTCTCTCCAACATAGCTAAAAGTCTAAGCCTACATAATTAATAATTAGTTTTTGTGTATAACCTGAACAGATAGTAAAACATGGTGCTAAAAAAATTGTTTTAATTTCCATAGAAGTATTATGTTTGTAGGCTATTAAATTTGATAACATTATTCAATGGAAGCCAGCACCTTAACCACAAGACCAGGAAGGTGGACAAGCCTACGGTTTTCTTTTCTTTAGAGTCAAGACGAATAAATCTTTCAGGACTGTGAATTGAACACACAATATTTGTAATTTGTTTGTTTTGATCTAGTCGTTTGAGAACCAGTGACTGTCTAAAAATTTAATACACTTCTTGGCACCCTCTTGAAGACACCTCATCTTATTAATGGAACTTTAATATTCTTTAAAACAATAAGATGTATACAGTACTGTATCTGGACTAACTTGGCACGGTAGTCCGTTTAGTAAATAGTAAACTATTTAGAAAAACAATAACTAAAAAGGACAATACAAAATGCCTATAGTCCCAAATAAGGTTTTATAGCTGTACTTTCTTTTAAATATATGATTCACTGATTGTTGAAAGGGACTATGTTTCCATTTTGCTCATTCCGGGCTTGATGAGTTTAACTTAAATCGAATATGTTCTTTCTTTCGGTGTTGAAAAGAATCACCTGATAAAATTCTGTGTGCTATAAACAATAAAGTTGTGTAAGTCAGTGAGTTTTGAAAGTAACCATGACCAAACAAAATTTCTCATAATTTTTAAAGATGGACTTTGTTTAGGTATATGCAGTAAGTCAGACGAATAAATGGAATCCACTTTCTCTTATCAAACAAAAGTATTGTAATCATGAACATTTTCGACCTCAAGATTATAATGAATCTTTAAATTTCTGTACTGCAGAACTAAAAAAAAAAAATGGATTTTACAACTCTGTCCTCATGTCTGTTTGTGTGCCCCTAGCCTAGGGTTGCCAACTCCATAGTCTCTAGCGACAGTACATGGACCTGAAATGTATTGTATTTTGACCAATAGGATACTGCTTTCGTATATAGGGTTAAATGTAAACAAAAAAAAAGAGGGTTTTAATACAAAATTGACGATTTCAAATGCGTGTATCAGATATTATATTGATAAACCCAACGATTTTCATATAATTTTAATAATAAATATAATATTTGTTACTTTATAGCAGGGCTACAGGATATTACCTTTAGAAAATATCCTAAAATTTGATTATACAGGTGGTGAAATTATATCAAAAGTAGTTCAGATCGTACAGTTGGTAACACTGCCCTAGCCACAGATTGAAACGGTTTGGTGGCTTTGGTTCAAGCTTATATTAAGATGTTTAAGAGCTATATTTTTAGACTTTTTTATAAAGATTTTGGACCTAATCCTTAAATTAAGATTAGTTTACTGTTGAATGATTTTTTTCAATTCCAAATGTTTTGAAAGTGATTCTAATGATTTTGATTGAAATTGACTGATATTAAGGAAGTGTTTGACCTCCCATATAACACTGTAATACTGCACAGCCAGCATTTTGTTTTTTGAACTTAACTGCATGGTGTGATATAAACAATGAAGAAGAAATAACCAACTTTCAGTAGCCCAAATATCGAATTACAAAACATTCACAACATGTCAGTTTAGTTCAGATTTAGCGTATCGCCAAGTAAGATAAAATTATACCACATGTAAAGATAACAACTATCCCCACTTGAATAACCTGCCAGTCGTTGATTGGTTTAATTCTATTACAATTAAAGGGTAACATACCTGCTTATGGTGACTAAATAAGAATGACTCGCTAATACGGAAAGAAACGGCATGTGCAAAGAGTAGAGAAGGAACATGAGCCTCCTAGGCACTGAACACTGACTATAGCACTGGTTACTAGCATGGCAATCTTTCTAACTCAACTTTCTTACTATTTACACAACTACCATAACAAATTTGTCTTCTTTATGTACTAGCTTATATTCTTGATACCATACAATATAAAAAAAAAGCAGGTGACCTGGTGATCTAGGGGTATGGTGTCGGACTTCTGAGCTGGCGACCGGGGTTCAATCCTCGGTCCCGGCACAGATTTATCTGATTACCAAACCCTTCCTTCACCTCTGACAAGATGTGTATTAATCACAACTTGTGAATGTGAGGAATGCCAGGCCTCCACCGTGGTTCGGATTCCACGTTAAACTGTAGGTCCTCCATTTTATCTCACAATCACCCCTACCATTACTCATTAGCGTAAGTGCGTATAACCCGAACGGGTAGTAAGACGCGGTGCTAATAATAATAATAATAATAATATCAAAAAAACCCTTCCCAAATTTTCTTTCAGTCACACCTTCACTTTACCACGAGCTGTCTTGACAAATCACCAACAAGGTGGCGACAAATGTATACTTAGGTCTTAGGTAAGAAAAATTCATTTAACGGTTGTTTACTAATGATTGATTTTTAAAAATAGCTATAATAATTTTGTTTAAAACATACATCTGGGGTGAGTGTTTGAAATGACAAATAAATTTTTTTACTGTAAATAGCCTACTTGTTTTTGGGGAAAAAAAAAGTTTATTGTTAACTTATTTACTGATAATGTTTTTTTATTTGAAATATTTTTTAAATGACCAACAATTTGGTTTTAAATGTGTATCTGCTATGTTTGTTTTTACAATGTACATAATTTTATTTACCTATTTCTTTTGTCACGCAGCTCTTTTGATTCTGATTTTTTAAGTAATAGTAAGGAAGCTGTTGAAGAACTAGGGATATTTTACTAGAGGCTAGTAAGGAAATAGGTTTAGAAATTAATGCTGAAATGACTGAGTATAAATAAGATCACAAAAATAACACAAGATTAGTTCGAAAAACATATAATTTGACAGGGTTAATGAGTTTAAATATTTAGGAACAATTTTATCAAGCAATAATAACGTAGTGGAAATTATGAAAAGAATACAGTAGAGAAATGTATGCTTTACTCAGTCAGTAAGTTGTTAACATCTTGCCTGATGACAAGGAATGTAAAACTCAAAATATACAGAACAATACAATAATATAAAATACAATAGTAATAAAAATAATAATAATCAGCTTAAAATGTTTCCAGCCAGTGGCTGGGTCTGTTTAGTAAAACGCCTCCATCTCCCTTTGTCCTTCCACCATTCTTCCTCTTTAACTCTCTTCCACTCTCCTCCTCTCACTTTAAAACTTGCTGCTATCTGTTACTCTCATTTATTACTTCCCCTCCATTGTGGTCTTTTCCCTACATACTTCATACCCATTAATCTTCTTGGAATCCTATCTCCTTTCATTCTTATGTGTCCATACCATCTCCTCCTAGCTTCCTCTACTATCTCATGTACCCCCTGTACGCCAACTCTAGCCCTTAAATCTTTATTTCTTCATCTTCTTTATCTCTTCTGGTGACAGCAAGAATGCTCCACAAAAACTTCATTCCCATGGTTTCTCTTTTATCCAAAGTCCAAGCTTCCACTGCATACATTATTATGGGTATGAAGTATGCTCTATACAGCACTTCCTTATACTTTAGGGGCGCTTCTCTTTTCCACAATAGGTATCTTACATACCTGTAGAGAACCTCTCCCTGCTGCCCTCATCCCACCCTTTATATATTCTCTGTTGCCCCCTTTTGCCTTAATCACATTACCCAGATACTCCACGCTCTTTGATTCTTTCAAATCTACTCCATCCAGTTCTATCACCTTTCTTGGTCCTGTTCTCTGCCTTGTCATCACCATCACTTCACTTTTCACCATACTTAATTCCATTCCACACTTTTTCACCTCCTCATTCCATTCCTGGAGCTGTTCATATATGTTGTTGTATATGTATGTATATGTATGATGGTATGTATATGTATTTAAGTATTAATTTTTGTATATAAATGTAAATGTGTAGAAAGATATATTTATATTTGATTGTTTGTATATATGCCTATGTATATATGCATATGTGTATAATTTTATGTATGTAGGTATTAATAATAGTATATATAATTATATATAATGATATTTAACTTTGATGGGATTTATGCATGATGGTATGTATATATCACTAATGGTATGTGTGTATATGTGTATGTATTGTAATGTTTGTATCTATATACATTACATATATATGTATATATGTATGTTTGTATGATCGTATTTATGTATGTGTTGTTTTATTTATCAATGTATGAAGGTAATCTTATTTTTGTGTTTGTATTATGGTATGTATATGTGTGTATGGTTGGTGATGGTATGTATTTATTATGGTATGCATGTTTTTATGTATACATGGGATGACCATGAAGTCTAGAGTGTTTTTAGTGGAAGAGATTGTCATGTCTTAGGTGGACGAATGGAGTGGTAGGTGGGTTGGTTGACTGGGATAGGATGTTGGAGTGGAGTTTTAAAGGGGTATCTACCACTATGGATCATGACCCTGGCAACTTGAGCGCGTAGGTAATAAGGAGAGTTGTATCACCATTCGTAGGGAAGATACCACTATGGGTTAAAATAGTTGGCTGTGGGGTTTGAAAGAAGGTGGGTGGAGGAAGATGTGCACAGAATGTAAGAAGGGGTGATAGAAGTGGTGGTAAAGAGGACACGATGAAGGAGGGAAGGAAGGTAGGAGGAGAGGAGGGTAAGAGTGGTGGTGGGGTATGGAGGGAAGAGAGGTAAGAAGGAGCAAGTTGGGTTTCTGGAAGTCAGGAGGGAAGATGGCTACCATTTTACTAATTTTTCTGGCCTAGAACCGACTTTTATTAGCTACTTATGTCAACCCTAAGAGCTTTATTCATTATGACCATTCTCAGGGGCTCAGTATTATTTGAAGGAGAGATTTTTAGGCTGGCTATGAGTGTTTCACAAAATCTACTAAAATGCAGTAAGAATAAGTGATAATAGGTTTTGTTCTAATGATTTAGTGTTAAGAGGCTGAAAATAAAACACATAAATATAATATATGTTTGAAAGATTTATACACATTTAATGGTACAAAACAGGAGAGTTTCTAGTTCATACATAATAAATTGTATAATTTTAAACATTAAAATTGCCTTTGTAAATACTTCATGAGTAATCTTTTTTTAACTATCTTAATAATACATATTTTATTGCCCAGTGTAAATGATAAAAAGTGTATTTTCGTAATTATTTCAAATAAATGCTATTTAATACTAACAGTTAATAAATATATATTACAAATTCTTTAACACACACAATAGGTTACAGCTTGTGTACAATTACATACAGCTGTAGTAGTTTAAAATTTGGTCATAATTTTAACTGATTTTAATATTAGTTGTTAATCACACCACTTATGACAACTATTAGGGCAACCGCACACAACAAAGTCAGTGGCTGACAATTTCGCTCGGTGGCAAGACACAGCACACAACTGACAGGCTGTCAAACGTCTGAGGCCGACACCTAGCGGCTGCACATGTAACCGATCACTGTCAGTTTCTCGGTAGTTGTGGGGGAGTATTTAGATATGTACCATGGAAGATTCAGTGCTGATACAATTACAAAGATTGAGATGTTCAGTGATATTGATAATAAATCGTAAAAAGATGGTAGATAGGCAGTATTGGGTTAAATAAACAGCGGAATTTTGGAAATAAATGGGGTGTGGCTGTGACATGAACACGGCCGCGTGTTGTACGTGAATACGTTTATGTAACGGATTATATTTTTAAATAAAATATTTGTATTTATGTATTTAGGATAAAAGCAAGGAAAAAAATAATTATTGTGTTATAATTATTGTATTTTTGATAATATATTTTTATTCTTTGATATTATATTCACTGTCACTACTTTAAACTAATGTTTTATATACAATCGATAGATTTTGACGACAGCTGACGATTAAAACTCAAACGAACATCGTAGCTTCTCCGAGTCAAAAGTTATACTAATTGCAAATCTCGATACGCAGCAAAATAACCTCAAAATGGCGGCGCTTCCCCCTCCACCGCGTGCGATGCGTCACTGTTCTCGCTTATCGTAATGAATTCTTTGATCCTTTAGCCATCCAGTGGTATAATTTAATTTTGGATGTAGAGGAAAGATTCGAAACTACAACACCAAACTGTATCCCCCGATTTTGTTATCATTAGGTTTTTTTGGATTTCCCCCGTATGGTAGCAAATTTAAAGACGTACTCACGTCAAAAGAAAACACACGTGGGTATACTAGGCTCGCCAAAGTCCAAACTGACATTTTACACACCACGTTGGGCTGCGCACGCACCTCGTACACTACTTAGAAAAATTGTCCTTCAGATTTAGTTGTAGTTCATGTGCACGTCTACGCATGAATACGGGTTTCCCAATCCACCGCCGACAATAGGGTCTGTGTCACATCTTTTTCGAAAATCCGTCTTTTTAGTCTGTCGTGTGCAGGGCCCCGTTTGAATCTCTAGACAAGGGCTCCGGAAGCTCTTTGAAAGTGAGGGGTCTCAACTGAGAGGGGTCTAGAAGTCCTGACGAGGCAAAAGTTTAGATACTGGATGACTTTTGAAGCTATTTGAAGGAGGTTTATTTTTCACATGTAATACTTTTTTGTATGTCTTTCTTTGTCATTATGTATAATAACAACATATTAGGAACTTGGGTGGAGAAGAACATAGTAACTTTTTTTTCGGACAGTAATTAAATTAAATTTTATATTTTTATTTTATAGGTAATGATACTATCCAGTGGTGGTATAACCTTTTTTTGTAATAAGAGCGATTAGCAAAAAAAAAAAAGTGTTTTAACGTATTGGCCCCCAGGTCAAAAGGGGGATTTAAAGCCCACCTCCATAAATTTCCCAAAATTTGGATTCCTTTGGAACTTACATAGAATTACCCATACTTGGAAAAATTTACGAAAATTATACTCCTCTGGAAGTTATTTGGAGGGATTCTGGCCCAGAAGTTTTTTTTTCTAAAAGCTATAAAGGGATATTCCCCTGACAAATTTTAGATAATTATTTGCTTGTATTATCTTTTTAGAATGGCTATTTGGTGTCAATTTTTTAAAAATGTGATGCATCTACAAGTTATTTTGAGTTTCTTTGAAATAATACTCATAGTTTAGTGCACACAGCCAGACGTGAACACCTAGGAGGAAAATATTTACATATTAAAATATCTTCCTAGATATAATGTTTGTTTGAAAGTTATAAGTAAAACCACAATTCTTGATAGTTCGTATTACAAGTCAGTTATTACTTACTAGTGTTACGCAAAACATCCCATCGCAATAACTTTGTTATAATCACATTTTACATCTATTCTGAGTCTCTCGACAAGTACCCTACACACTCTAATGTAACTTAAGGCTAATGATTAAACATTGGCGCTGTATTTTGGTTTTCTTTCATTTTGAAATATATTATTAAGGGAAGCGGCTGATTAAAATTTTCAAGCCAGCTGATTTCTGCAGATAAAATTTATTTATTTTACACACTTTCAAACAACGCTGATAAGGCCTACACTTTAAATTCCTTTACTTCCCCAGGTTTTCCAGACAAAGAATATATACTTTCTCACCAATTTTATAGTAAAAGCTATACATACAAAGTCTCATAATTCTCATCGCCTTCTATTAAATTCTTGGCACAAAGATAATCAAGAAATCACATTAATTGGGATTAGAATTAATAGCTTGGACTTGGTAATGTTCTTTGTTTCGTATTCCACAAATTGTTGCAAAAATTTAATTAAAAACTTCTACAACATTTTATAATTTATTTGACATCCATGACTTTTCATGTCACACTAAAATTACTTCTATTTTACAGGTTTTCTCTGTTTTGCATGTACACTCCATTTACCCCGAAAGGTAGGTAGACTAATATGTGTCTCATGGGTATAGAGATAATTTAATTTGGGGAGGATTAAGAATATATACCTCCCCGATTTATTTTATAATTTGGATAATCTTAGAGGATATTTGGAGTAGTTCTCCTCCAATAAATTTTTTAAAATTTGATGCTTCTAAAAGCTATTTTAAGTAGCACCAGATCAGATTTTTTCATAAATTAAATTCCCTAGAAATTATCTAGTGGTCCTACTCAATAAATTTTGCTGCCCAAAAAAGCTATTTAAACGGCTCCACACCTGATTTTTAAACTATCAAAATTAGACGCCTCCAGAAGCTATTTGAAGTGGTCTTGCCCCAACATATCTTTGAAAATTTGATACTTTTAGATGAAACTACTATTTCTGAAGATCGGATTGCAGGGTTAAATTAAGATAGATAGTTTCACAAACTGGATATTTTAAACACTTTTTGGCGATCAATATTAAAACTTTAGAAAATTTCCGAGAAATGTGAAAGGTTTGCACCCCATAGCTCTCCACTAGATAATCCCATACTATATTTCTATCTTATAGGCTACGCCATAATTGAACCATGCCTGCTACCTTTAATGCCGGGATCACGATCAACTTAACGTAACGTTCACTTAAAGTTAACTTAAAGTTAACTTAACGTATGTGTGATCACGATCCACGTAACTTAACGTAACAGCTCGAGCCAAACATCTTCATTCTCGAGTATGATCTGTGATTTGTACTACTTTTACAATGATGATCTGTGAATGTTTACAGTTTTCAATTGAAATAATATTACAACACTTTTTTCATAAATTTAGCCTTCCTATTTTAGTTTAATTATTTTGTTTCAATGTCTGATCACTAGAACTTACGCTAAAGCTAAAGAGTAAACATTGGCCATAATACCAACAAATTAGTTACTAAATAGCCCTGTTGACGTCACTCGCATAGTGATTGGTTTGTTAGATCACGTGATACCCTTCAAGTAACGTTCACTTAAAGTAAAAGACCTCCCAGGACATCTCTTACGCTAAGTTAACTGCAAGTCAACGTTAAGTTAACTGCATTGTGATCGCCTACATTTAAAAACACGAGGAGGTCCTTTACGTTAAGTTACGTTAAGTTAACTTTACGTTAAGTTGATCGTGATCCCGGCATAAGGATAAGCTAAGTGAACGTATTACTCTGTCAAGACTCATTTTGTAGAGGTCATCATAATGGACCTTTAAACTAGAGTTGATTACACACCAGGTATACAAAATCAAATATATTATCACAACACTGTTTAGTGTAGGTTTAAAAACAATAAATTGTTTTATTCAAACCACAACAAGAAAGCTAATTAATTAATTTTATCGATGTTTAGCTTTTTTATTTTGGTGGATAAATAAATGGCAAATATAAAATTTGAACTGTGGTAGAAAAACCTTCTTGTGTTAAAATTATACTTACAATTCAAATATGATTTTTTTAAATATGTTCTTATCTGTGGCAAAAAGGTTAATAAGTATTACCCTTAGGCTTTACTATTCTGGTGTTGTTTATATTTGAGGCAATCACAATTAGGCCTAGTGTTAGCTACTCAATTTTTTTGAAAGAGCTATTTTCATGTGAGAAACATAAACGGCCAAATTAGAGAATTACAGTTTTCTATTAAATTGATTATAAATTTATGTCTTATTAATTAAAATTATTAAACTGATGGTAACAGATATATATTTATACATGGGTTTTGAATTTTCTTGGGAAATGTTGGGGGGAGGGATTTAAGATAGTACTAGCCCAATAAGATCAAAACAAGGGTACTCAAGCCGCCCAGCCACCCTTGTTCAGGAGCCCCTGTAGTGAACATTTCGATCGAGAAAATTGTCTACCATCAACTTTTGTCTTGTGCGGTCGCCGTTAACATTTACAGTTTTCTTACAATCAGAGTTTTATCAGTTTTTCCTTCAGTACCTTGTAAATGATTAATAAACGATAAGATTGTATAGAAAATTTGTTTACATAAATTAATATAGAGGTCAATTATTTCACTTAATTCGACTTAATTTGGCACCTTACCTATTAATATTCCAAGATAACGTCACTTATTTTAGGTACATCAAATTCTTATGATAAATTTAGAGTTTGGATTAGGCTAAAATCGCAAAAAAAAAAACGTGCTCAGGTAGCCAACCTAACAGTCACAAATATTGCTCCTAAGTGCACACTATCATTGTTGATTACATTCATTGCACGCGCTGTTCTTGGTTGAAATGTTTGACTCAGTTGAGTAGAAATTATTGTAAGCATTCAGAGTGCTATAAATTTGGTCGTGAAAACGCTCATTGCCAGAGCCACAAGGATGTCCTTTGGATGGGAATATGTAGTTCCTCCATTTCCCCCCGTGTCTTGTTGAACTGCCGCTTGAGTTTCCCCTGAGGAAGATAGTAAATTAATAATTAGACTTGTTTCGTTTCAATATATACTCTGATTTTATTACTAATGGGCATTTGATGAAACTTTTAGGAAATACAGAAGGTTTTTTGTTTCCAATATTGTTTTATATAGCACTTTATCATACTACCCGTTCGGGCTATACGCATACGTACTAACTACACTATTATGTTAGGGATGAGAATGGTGAAATTTATAGGAGGTATAACCGCTTTCACGTGGAGGGAGATTGGAAAATTCTTTAGGGAAAGCAACCCTAAGTACGTCAAACCCTGATAGTATTCGAACAACGATCTCCCCATAATCGGTGGTATAGTACACTGTATTGTTAGAGTGACGCATTAGACCATTCGTCCACTAAGGTGGCTGCCAACCATGTTAACATTTTACTACATTTTTAGTGTTATTTTATAGGGGTTGATAAAATATATAAAAAGTGAAAGCTACAGACCACATGACTTGACGTATGCATAAGTGAAAAAATATATAGTAGATTTTACTGTCACATGTACAGTCCATTCGTAAAAAATAGGGGGTATATTATTATAGGATTAACCATTATATCAGATAGCTTTTAGAATAAACACAACAAAGACATAAATACAAACATATACATAAAATATAATGTAAGTTTGGATTGTAAAAATATTATGTGATTTTATTCTTTTTACAACTTGTATCTCCACCAATTGGGACTATCCGCATTTAATTACACTAATGAATTAGGGATGAGTGAGCTATAATCGAAAGGAAATATACCCGCATTTTCGTGAAGAGAGAGAGAGAGAGAGTAGGAAAAACACCCCCAGAATACTTGGCTTGGATTCGAACATCAACCTCCCCACTACCACCGACAAACCATAATAGACGAGCTTCACGTTTAATGCTCATGTCCACCAATGCGAGTAATATGATAGCTTATGACTAGCACTAAAACAAGACAAACAGAAAGATCATTAATTTAAACTAATATATAAAGTAGAATCTTTACCAAATTATTGTTAAAACAAAAAGTAATCCAACGTTTAATGATAAGGTAAACAATATATTTTTAGTTTATAGTAACTTACTTTTGTGGTAGAGTTATTGACATAATTGCAGATTATTCATGCGCTATTTACACATATTATAACAACTTATATGATATAGTAAATTTATACAGCTTAGTTTGATAAATTTTATAAATTAATACTTTCACATGAGATCTAATATTGTAAACAATAATATATTTATGAGAGTCCTTACATATTAAAACTCATTATCCTTACTATTATAAATGCGAATGTGAGTTTGTTTGTTTGTTTGTTTGTTTGTTTGTTACGCTTTCACGCCTAAACTACTCGACCGATCATCATGAAATTTCGCATACACGTTGTCATGGGTACAGAAAAGGACATAGAGTACCTTTCATCCAGAAAAAAAGTACTGTTCCTGACGGATAGAAAAAAATAACTGTTAGACGGTCGTCCAGCTTAACAACTCGGCCTACTGATATGAATAAATTAATTGCAACATGATGCCTGGAGTACAGAAAAAGGGACCTGCGGTATCCCAGAAGAAAATCTGATACCCCGAATAAAAATCTGTTCCCGAGTTATTTTAGGCACATCTATCTTAAAATGATTAAAAATGATTATATTCAGCTAATTAAGCTCTGTCTGTTCACCCCGTTATGGTAAATGACAAAATTGTCGTAAGAAGTTTGGTATTATTCATTTCAGCAAAAATAGCTCTCGAGGTATGATGCTACGACAATGTAAACTTTTAGTGTGGGACGAAAGTACGATGTCCCACAAAAAAGCTATAGAGGCGTTAAACCAAACTCTTCAGGACTTGCGAGACAGTACAGATATTATGGGAGGAATGGTAGTTTTACTGGCTGGTGACTTCCGACAAACTCTACCGGTGATCCAGAGGGGCACACATGCAGATGAAATCAAAGCCTGTCTCAAGTCATCAAGATTGTGGGCAAAAGTGAAAAAATTCAGCCTAACAACGAATATGAGAGTCCACCTTTATAATGACGTAGATTCAGGACATTACGCAGAGACACTATTGAAAATTGGCGATGGACGTTTGGACACGGATGCTGAAGGCTGTATTTTACTTACAGGGGAATTCTGTAATTTGGTGGAAAATGATGTGGAGCTCATTGCTAAAGTTTACCCAGACTTACAACTAAATTTAAATTGTGATCATTGGTTGTGTGCAAGAGCAATTCTTTCACCAAAATATGAAATCGTTAACAAAATCAACACTGACATTTTGAAAGAGGTGCAGGGAGAAATAAAGGAGTATTTGTCAATAGATACAATCATGGACACAGAACAGAGCACTTCATATCCCGCTGAGTTTTTAAATTCTCTGGAGCTATCGGGTGTACCCTCGCATAAACTACAATTGAAATTAGGTGTACCAGTTATGCTTATGAGAAATTTAGATGCACCCCGTTTATGTAATGGGACGAGGCTTCAATTACACAATTAGGGCAAAATATAATCTGTGCCACCATTTTAACAGGTGTGGGAAAAGGGGAAAGTGTAATCATACCTCGAATCCCAATAATCCCCACTGACCTACCATTTCAATTCAAAAGACTCCAGTTTCCAATCAAACTTAGTTTTGCTATTACTATTAACAAAGCGCAAGGGCAAACATTGCAGGTAGCAGGGGTGCATTTGGAAATGCCATGTTTTTCCCATGGCCAGCTATATGTAGCCTGTTCGCGTGTGTCCAATGCCCAGAATTTGTATGTATTTGTGCCAAATGGAAGGACAAACAACATAGTATATAGGAGCATCCTAAAATAATGATCTATCCTGTGCCCATGATTGCAACGGTCAAGAACAAGCAGAGTAAATAAGGGATGTTAATTAACTGTAAGTAAAATTTAAGATGGAGTAGGATCTTCCAATTAGTGGCAAGGCATAACCTATGACTCTACTGACACACACTCCACTACTTCTTTTCTACTCCTACACTTAATCCTGATTTATATTTTGTAGTTTGTTTTTTTCTTTATCTCTACCTCTATTGACTAACAACCTCAATATGTTCATCGTTTTTATTGTCATATTCCCTTTGTCAATCGACAACCTGAATTTATTGATAAAATCTACATTAACGCGAGCGAAGCCGTGAGCAAAAGCTAGTATTTATATATATGTGAATAATAACATCTGAAAAATATTAATTATTTTATATTTTTTTTCTAATTAAAATGTACTCATTAATTTTAAACTTAATAATTCTTAACAAATGATATAATATTAAAGACAACAAATACCAGATAGTAGTATAATTTTTATTGGTACACTTTTTATTGTCATGTGCGATCACAATTTATGAGCTAGTAATTATTATCTTTATACAAAAACATAGCAATATTCAATATTGCATAGAAGTTTTCGAAGTACAGCTTTGACTTATGAGCTTTATCTTCATAAAATTAGATGTGTCTATTTTTTAAAATCGTGATATAATATTATTTGTTGAATGAATTAGCCAAAGAATAATACAATTTTGAAATCAGATTTGTTAATTACCGCTTAAACATTTAATATAAGATCATATTTCAAAGACTGCCTGAATTGTATTTTAAATTTTCCCTATAAATGATCTAAGAAATAATCAAATCCCTGCTAGCTCCCTCCGTTTAAAAATAAGTGATACTAAAAGTATTGTATCTGCATATTTAATATATAAGAATACATTAATTCTTGTTTTATTATCATGGCACCACTAGCTAAGCGAATTAATTACATTGTTGTCAACATTAATTAGAATACCAGCCTAGCTATAAACATATGTTGACTATATAATTTCACAGAAATATCAATCTATTTTAGAAAATTTATATCTTAAAAACCATATATTTATAGTTCGATCGATGAATGTTGGTAAGATATTTTTTCAGCTTATGGATGGATATATATATATATATTAAAGTAACTATATATAAAATATATTAAACTTTGAAGTATATATATTTATATATTATTTCATGATAGGCTTAAACAATACTATCATAAAAATATAGCTAAAAGTAAGTTTCGTAAAGGTAAGGAGTTAGACAAATTCTCGGTGTTTTACCTACCATTCAAAACATAAACATTGGCGTGAATGAAGGAGTGCGTGGAGATGGAACAGCTGTAAGTTCCACTGTCCCGCTTAGTTGCCCCATGAATCACTAGCCGGCTAGACATTGCCCCTGGCCGCAGTTCACTGAAACAATCAGCACATCTTACTATTTTCACGTAAATATTGTCGTAATGAAATCTATAAGATATAAACCCAGTGGAAAAGAGGGTTTTAATCATGTGTCTAAATATCAATGACTGGAACAATATTTGAACAATTATTCAAGGTAAGAGTAATCTCCTAGTTGATTCCATCATGGTGAAGCTTATAAGTTATCATCAAGGTGTAAACGGAGAATACCATCTTATGTTTAGGTATCAACATATCAACAACTGGAACCGTAGTGGAACAATTCAGGGCGAAACGTATGTTATATCATCCAAGTGTAAACGGGGAGTACCATTATAGGACTAAGTATCAATGACTGGGATCATTAAAGGTAACAGTCATCCCTTGACCAATCCCACCATGGGAAAACTTGTAAGACATCATCCAACTTTAGATAGGGTGCCATCTTAATTCCAAGTATCAAATACTAGAACAATTAATGGTAAGAATCACATCCCGTGGTTAATTCCCGTCATGGTTAAACTTGTAAGATATAATACATATATAAATTATTAAAGACGGAGTCCCAAAATGACTGTGAGATAAAATGAAGCAATCATAGTAGATACAATCATGGTAAGTCATACCTTATTGTGAAATTTACAAGATATCGTGCCTGTCTAAATTATTAAAAGAATAAATGTGTTGTTCCATATGTACAGGAAAATCTTACCTTCCCCCCATATAGCGAGATGATATATTTTTCCAAATATCATTAATGCAGCATAATTATAGCACATTTGATCCTCCTTCATTGATTAACTTGATAAGAGTCATCTCTCTATACTAATAACACATTTTATCAACATTCATTGGGTAGAGTCTTGAATCACATGATTTGATGATACCATACATAATACTTGATTAAAAACATCATCACACTTATAACATAATTGATCATTATTTAATCAATAGTGATTAGAGTCATACATCACACTTACAGCACATTTGATCATCCTTTATTGATCATGCCATAATTTACATTTGTTAGAGTCATGCATCATACTTAGAAAACATATGATCACCCCTCATTGATCAGAATCATACATCATATTTGATCACACAATGCTAAATGCTTTTGAACCTCATTAATTAATATATCATATCATGCATCATAACCATAATATATTTTATAATAATTTATGGGTGTCATACTTCTTACTCACAATACATTTGATCATCGAATCATACACAATACTTATAGAATATTTGAAGCACCTTAATTGCTCAAGCCATGCTAAATATTCGATAAGGGTCACGCCTCAGATTAATAACACATATGGTCAATCTTCAATATCATACATAATACTATACCATTCCATGTATTTATTAAAGCCATACTTCATAGTGGTATAACTGATACTTATAACTCAGTTGATCATCCCCCATTGATCCTTTCAAGCTTCATAATTGTTAGTCATTCATCATACTTAGAAAATATATTGTCATTCTTCATTGGTCAGAGTCATCCATTATATTTACGAAGCATCATAATTTTATGAATTTTGGTCATCATTAATTGATCAGAACCATGCATCTACTTACACATCATATGATCATCCTTCATTTATCAAAGTCAAGATTGATATCTACATGAAGCCTATCCAGAACTAGGCTTAATACATACATGGTATATGATCATCCTTAATTGATAAGAACTATGCATCATATTTGATCATACGAAACATCTGCTTTTACGATATCTGATCATCATTAAATGATCAGAACCATGAATCATACTCACATGGAATATGATCATCTTTCATCGGTCATTCATGATGCTAAATTAAAGCCATATTTATACTTTTTAGAATCATCCCATAGGTGTCAAAATCATGATTGATATTCAAACGATGTAAATCAGAACCCACCATCATATATATGCGATATTTGATCAGCCTTCAATGTTCAGTACTATCTATCGTACTTTCATTAAATATGATCATTCTTCATTGGTTTAACTCATGATTGATACTTACACGATGTATGATAAGAACCATGAATTATAATTATACGGTATATGATCAGCTTGTTTAAGTCATTGTAATGATTGTTACCTACACGATATCTGATTGGAATAAAGCATTATACTTTCTCGTTATGGGATCCTTCATCACGAATTATACTATTGATCATTCATTGATTATGCCATACTTCATACTCGATAACTTATAGCGTATGTGATCATCATTCATTGAGTAGAATGCTTGAAGAAACAAATTGTAAATCTGATCTTTGTTCATCATAAGCTTGCTCATCAATATAATTCGAACCTAAGCTGAGTCAGACATTCAGGAATTTTGAAACCTAAGCTTATATAAAATAGCATGCATGAGCGACGAGCGTACATGTACAAGAGTTAACTTCAATGTGATGGTTGAGCCTGGGAAGTGAATTTAGCTTATGCACATGAATAGGAAAGTTGACCCCAGTCTTGGTTTAGCAATAATTTTTATAGCTACGAGATGGAGAGCGTTTCAATCTCACTTCGGTTAGCTAGACTATTGTTTTATTCGATTTTATAAACTATACCATAATGGAGATCGGTAAGGTAACAGTTGTATATGACTATCTAAATAGATACAACCTAATGGGGTCATGCAAGCTAGCATTATTGCTTTGAAGAGTATACCATAACTTAATCTTATAAGCCTTACCATAATGTGTTCAGGCAAGATAAGTGTTCTTCTTTGTGTCGTTGAGCTCTTACTACCTTTCTAATTAGCTTGATAAGGCCTAGATTTATGAGTAAAGGACCGTATTAAGTATTGCTGAATATACTGCGGTAGAGCTTAGAGGAAGTATAACATGTTTGCGTGGAGGGAGAGTGGGAAACTAGGTCAATATAAACTACCAGGATTAAAATCCTGACCTCTCCGCCACCAGCAATTCAATCTAATGCGAGAGTGATGCGTTGGACCACGCAACCACTGATGTGCCTCTGTTCAACTGGTGTAGCAGAAGTTACTTTTACCCCAAAAGTCATACCAATATTCAAATCAATCTCCAGAACCAAGAAAATGGTTAAGTTCAAAATGGTTCAAAACAATTGCTCAATTTTTTTAATTTCTTTTCAAACGTGGGAAGTAAATATTATGTAAAATTAGGATCTACATAATTTTTGCTACAATTAGTAGGGGAGGTAAGTTTCACTAACTTGTTACAAACTAATATCTTCTTTCTTTTCAGCTGTTTATAAGATTTATTTTGAAAGTTATACTAGAGTAAATCGAAAAATATATGCATTTGTCTTTTATTAATAAAAATACAAAAGAGTAAAACCTTTTTTATATTAGGTATAGATGAAGTTTTAATGGAATATATACCTGAATAATCACCAGATATATTGATTCAGATGGTGATGCTATTACATCTTGTGCAAGCTTACCTCCTCGGTGAGGAGATTATTGGTCGGTTGTCTATGCCCCACACCAGGACGCTGCCCTCTCTTCTAATAGACATTTTACAAGTCAAGTCTATGGTACTTCCGGTCTTGTAGTAGCGGTCCTTCACTTCGTGGCCTTGCTCATCCACTATTTCAATGTTCGGAGCTGGCCACATATATCAAAAACATGTTCAAGTGTCGTCATTTCATTTTTTATTAAAATAAAAGTACTTTGGACTGAGTAGTAGTTTTATTCAAGCTTGGTATGTATTTAAATAACTGTAGGTAAAACAATTTTACAAGCTTTGAATTAGATCCGCTTGTAAAACTTTTTATTTAAAAGGTATTTGACTATTTTAAAACACACATAAAATATTGGCATATGACTTTTAAAAAATTACTTTTTGCACTATATTTTATACTACACGCCAACTGTAGTCTTTTGAAATAAATTACTAACCAATTCTAGCTTATAATTTAACCATTTGTAGCTTGTTATTATTACATAAATTTTCAATGTGAAATATTTATTTAAAAAACCTATAGTTTTAAGAGAAAATCTCACTGCAAATTGACCGAGATACTATAAACAATATTACGCTCAAACCAGAACGGTGAAGCACGGTTTTCTGCATTCTTCATTTTGACCCTAACGAAATTTGGAACAGTTTAATGATATTTTAATTTAAAAATAATTATATTTAAATTTAGTTGTATTTTTTAAAACATAACAAATTAGTATATTATAGTTTTAAATTCCACTACTTTCTAAATTAGAACACAAAAATTCGCACCAGGACGCAACATCTGGTTCTTGCTTAGTTAACTATCTAAGTTACGGATTGTCCCTTGAGTGACAAGCTCTATAGCAGATATCCTATCTGACCGAATGGATAATGCATGATAGTTAGGTAATGTATCTCGAACTATGAGTCTCAGCATAGAGTGGCTTTCTACAGTCTTCATTAGAAAACAGTGGAATTGACACTAGTGAAACCGTTTTACCATATTAAAAAAAAATTCCAATTCATAAATAATTATTTTAAAACTAGAAACTTACGTTACTGATCCAAATTTCACTGTTCTCAAGACGCGAAGAATGCAGAAAAACACACTCTCTGAAGATTTCTGGTTCGAGAGTTATCGTGTTTCCAATACCCCGGTTAATCTCCTGTGAGAGGGGCTCTCAGCCAAGGCGATGGCAGTTTTCCAAGTGAAATCCGAGTGTTTAAGCCAATTAAAGGTGACTGACCGAGCACGGTGAGGTTAGTGGTGAGTGTCCTTGGAGGATGAGTGGACACTTGGCACACGTACACACCCCCGTCGTCCCGGCTCACCGGGTTGATGAACAGACGCCAGTTGTTAGGATACTGGAAGCTCACCCCCACTCTGGGGTCACTGCTGTAAGGCATCAGACCCACGGTCAACAGGCGCACTCGGTCCTCGCCTTTTTTCAGCCACATCACCTGGAATAGCTAACATGTGTTAACCTTTCTTAAAGTGATGGATAAATCTTAAGCTTTGATATTTCGAAATATAATCTGGATATAGCTAAGATTCTCATTCGAATATTATTATTTTACATATTAAAATTGGATTTTAAATTTCAAATCTAAATAGATTCAAGATTTGGATTAGATAAAATTGAATTATAATCTAACACTCAACTTTGTATAATTTAATTTTTAAAATAGATCAGCATTCATTCCTCATTAAATTACAATTCAAAAGTCCAAAATAATTTTAGGTGCCTACGTGGCCTTTTTTTGGTCTTATTTTAACGGACTGTTTTACATTATTCGAATTGGCCATAGAATATTATGAATTTCTTTATATTAATAATCTGTTAGTTTTTAATTTCCTTAATACTTTTTAACAGACTAGTATACAAACTATTTAATTTAACCTAATATTTAACTTGTATTTGAGTCAAAAAATAAAAATAAATATAAGTTATTCGGATCGGATTTTATATAAAAAAATCCAAAGCATGATTTGCATTTGGGAATTGACAGGAGTAACTCTACAAATATCCAAATTATATTATAAATTGAAGATTATAGATTTGTAAAGTCTCAGTAGAATTTGGTGTGGATTACTACTTTCTTTTATTAATAAAACATTAAAACATACGATGAAAATTTACATATAGACAAGGGAATCGAGAACGCAAATGCTCTACCATGGATATATCCGAACTTATCCAGTGCCTAGGGTCATACATCACTTCAGTGGCATGGCATGGATTGTTGCCAGGATATATATAGTTAGTTGGACCTGCACCTGTGTTATTGCTCTTATCACTCAATATAGCTTTCATTGGTTAGGTATCAACGGAAATACATTCCAATGTTAGTCATAATATTTAGAGCAGAGCTTATATTACAAGAGCAAGACCAGGATTTATTCACACTATCGAGTGAAAAAGCTTGGTGAATATTTTTTGTTTGTATATGACACAAGTGTCTCAGAATAGGTGAGTCTTAAAACATTCCTGTGGGGAGGGGGGGCTGAGTGATGACGTCATCAATATGGCTACAGAGATGACTCTTTTTCTGATACGTTTCATGTCTAATGTCGAATACTTTCTGTGATAAGACAATTTTATTTAACTAAATTAGTTTTTGAGATAATTTCATTTGAACATATAAAATCAGGTGTTCACATTGCCCATGTGTGACGTTTGACCACGATTTACTCAAAAACTATATGACTTTCAAAATAATACTAAAAAAACAAAAGAGTTGCATTTTCTAACGAGGATTCGGAAATTGTATAGTAACATGGAGCTCATCCAAAAAAATTATGGATTTATGAGTGATGACGTGAATTTTCTCAGGATAGTATGATATTACAATTTATCATTCAGGCCTCTCATTTCAAAAGTATCCACCATAAATATGGCATACAATTTGGCTCTTGCTTGGATGGGGCGTCATCCTAAGCAACTGGGGAAGATAGGCAGATGGGTGTAGAGGCTGTCCCACTTTAAATTCTCCACACATCATATTTCTGGTAAACATAATATTACCGCTGATGCGTTGTCACGTATGGTGGAAGACCAAGACCCAGTAGGTTCTGAGGAAGTTGTTACTAACCATTGTTTTATCCATTCCATCCCAGAATCTTTTGTATCCATTAAGGACTATCAGGATAGTGACCCCTGGTGTAGGAACATTGTGGAGAGGATTCAGAGAAGTTAAAAAGTTGGATATTTTGATATATTTAAGGATTTGTTAGTTGTGACTAATAATAGGGGAAAGGGTAGGAATATAGTAGTTTCCCTTGCTGTTCGCTCCATGTTATTGAACTATTTTCACAACTCCGCTTACAGAGGTCACTTAGGTATTCTGAAAACCTTCCGCAAAATTTGCCAAGAGTTTTTCTGGCTTGGCTTATATAACGATGTGAAATCATGGGTTAGCCATTGTGATGATTGTCAAAAGGCTAAACCAGCACAAAACTCCCGCGCTGGGCTACATTTGGCCGATGTCTCTCAACGTCCTTGGGAGAAAGGCTTTGTTGATTATATAGGTCCAATCACCCGTTATTCACTAGGAAATACTTGTATTTTGGTACTAATTGATGCTTTTTATAAATTTGTCTTCTTGATGCCCACTAATGTGAATGCCCTGTGTAGGCGTGTTTGGACATTTTTTGGGGCCCCTCACGCCATTGTCAGTGACAATGGTCCTTGTTTCAGGTCTGCTGTTTTTAAGGACATGTGTTTCGTGTGGGGGATTTGACACATCACTACTAGCCCATACCACCCTGGCCCAAATAAGGTTGAACGTTTCAATAGAAACCTAGTTATTGCTCTCACAATCTTTCATCATCAACCTCAGAATAAGTGGGATCAAGAGTTGGAATTCCTCAACTTTGCTTTTAACTCTGCATTTCGGGATTCTATTGGTTCCTCCCGGCCTGTGTTTACCTTGGGAGAGAGTTAAACCACCCCTATTATCTATTTGAGACATCGACCCTTTATTAGATGAGGATAGTGAGGTTCCCCATGCTGAGAGGTATAGGCTAGCTCTTAGTAACTTAAAGAAAGCTCAGCGTAAAGCTGCTACGGCATATAATAAATGTAGGATCCCAGTTCCCAATGTAATTGGAGATACTTTTCCGTGCAAATACTTTCCACAGAGCTCCACCATTGAGAAGATCTCCGTGAAGTTGTGCCAGAGATGGAGTGGTCCATGGCAAATACACAAGTTTCTCACCCTCATAACTGTCCTTCTGACAAATGTAGAAGTCGACGATATTTCATGGAGGGCTCATGTAAACGATTTAAAACAAATACTGCCAAGAGTCGCCATGTAAGTCCCTGTTTTCGTCTATATAATGTCCCCTTGTTACACTTCGGAGTACCGTCTGTATGTGTCTTGTGTGTATTCAGTATCTTTGTACAACCTATAAATTTAGGGATTGAAGTTAGTGGTATATATATTTATGTAAGAAACTTTCGTCCAGAGAGATCTCCAGGAAAGGAACGATTCAATTGTTCACCTCAGGCCTGAGAAGAAAATTGTGTTATGTGTAGTGCTGGTGACATTGGGTATGAATAAAATAAAAAAGAGGGAAGAGAGAAATAAATATGACTTATGATGCGTACAAGTATATATGGTAGGAATATTTTCTGGATATGAACATTCGAAATAAAAAGCATGTGTAGTGATAGTATGAAAGACATGGAACTGTGCTTGTATTATTTTTCTGTGCAGCTCAGAGAGGATATCTTCCCCTGATATAATCCACTCCTTATCCCTTCATGGTATGTGGCAAGCATGGATTGACTAGACATTTGAACTCGGTGAGATGGAGGCCCAGGCGAGCTTCCGATGATATAGCTAACAGTCTAATTGGTCCTCTGGTTACTTCTCCCGCATCGTGGAGTTCCAATGCAACAACATGGCAGGATACGACCCTAGGAAAGGGATGGACCTTGGGCTTGTGCCGTGGCTTGGGAGAACTAACGAAACCTGTGGGAAGAGAAAGATAGTCATCAGGAACCATCGTGAAATAGCTGTTGGGCTATTGGGTGAAGATCTTCACGAGAACATCGAGGCCAGCATCCAGATGTTGTTGGTGAAGAACAAGTGATCTGGCAGCCTCGATCATGCAGGGTGCACATCAATCAGTACTAGCATGCACCCGAGAAACCCATCGCCCTGGCGCCAAGGGGGCAAGAACTGTAGCGTCTTATCATAGCTACAGCGTTTAATTCCTAAAATACACTAAATTAATTCAAATAAATACCATCAGGAGATCGGAGGATACTTCACTCTTAGCAAGATATCATTCTTGGACACATCTACGAATTTTAAAATGTAAGAACTAAATTAATTTTCGGCTATTCGTATTCCAAAATTCCTTTTCGGCCTTAATTTTCTTTGCTATGATAATAATACTTTATGCTTTGGAAATTAAACTTACGTGAAAAGAGTCTAGTTTACTCAAGTTTATATTATGTTAAATCTTGTACTAAATCAGGTAGTACTTTCAGGGGAAAAATGTTACTATCTATTCAAAGTCCTTCTGAATATTGGAGATTGAACTTAAATAATTGACGTGGAAAGAGTCTAGTTGACTCAAGTTTATATTATTTTGAATCTTATACTAGATTAGTTAGTCCTTCCAGGAGTGAAATGTTATTATCTATTCTATGAGCACTACTACTGTCTCTTAAAAATCCTCCCAAATAGTGGAATAGAAATTTAATAAGGGGAAGTTGACTTAGAAAATATTATGTTTAAAATAAACTATTTTATTATTAGTCTTTTGGGGAAATTAAGGGAATGAAATGCTATTGGCTATCCCAAGTTCTCTCAACTAATGGCAGTATACATGTAAGTTTTGAACGTTATTAACTTCTACTTTTGACTAAACATATGTGATGTTTATTTATAAAATAAAGAGAATATTTTAACGTAAATATTCGAGTTGTTTTCGATGAATATTATATATATATCCTTTTGATATACATTTTTCATGCTTACCTCTTTGTTACTACGTATCCTTTATTTATTAACAAAACCAATGTTTATCTCTTGATTTCCGACTTGATGACTTCAACTTTATTTCAATTTAGCTAAGTGGTATATTCCTTCCTGTGAATGTTTGGTAATTTACTGATTCATCATTTTCTCGTCTATTCTTTTTGGTTTACCGCAATGATGCAGAATGGGTTGCTTGTAAACATGAGCGGGTATTCTATATAATAATATATTCACTTTTAATAGTCCTATCTGCTCACTCTGTATTCATTCTCTTCTTATTTTTGTAACTTTGTATGCCTGCCTTTGTCCTGGAGGACGAAAAGGAGCTACAAATCCACATTATCATCTCAATAGCCCGCGTCAATCCCGTAGCATAAGTGGAGATATATTTTTAACGGTCTTAAGTAATTTTAAAACTAAAAGAAGCACTTAATATAGGTCCTATAATGTTTTATATTTAGATTAGCTAGTTTTACTAGGATAGTTCTCGTGAACTGTGTGTTTTGTAGTTAGGTCTTGTGGGATTATACCTTAGTCTTGATGATATTTCTTAGTCATTTTAAATTATGAGTTGATTTTGTGATGTTATTTCTTAATCTTGTACGGTTATGCCTCACTTTTGTGAGATTATTTCTTAGGTTTATGAAATCATGCACATGTAATTTAAGGCAACTTATTTTTTTTAAAGATAAGGACATTTTGAAATAATTTTTAGTAAGTAAATTGAAGCTCTGGTTTAATAAATTTTGGTTTTTGACTTTGGTTCAGTTAAGTTATATCCATACTACTATTCCTAATGAAACTAATACAAAATATAGGAAATGATAATTTAACTCTAATAATTTAGTTCTACTGATGAATACTTAATAAGGCTTTTAAGTTCAGTCCAGTATGATTTGAAAAAGCCCACTAATTAATGTACAATTCAGTAACATTACTTCAAGTTTGGTCAAGTCATTTGGCAAAGCATTGTACATTATTTTAGATTGAGTTCATTTAAGTAAAATTAGGTTAGACTTTTGTTACTAAGGCAGGGCTGGTTTAGTTTTTTTGCCTACATTTATTTAAATTTAAAAAGAGCTAGTTTAACCATAGTGTGTCAAGAGTTTTATATAGGGCTACTCTAATGGATATTATTTTTATAAATAATATATATGTTAAATTTTTTTCTTTAAGATTGGCTATGCCTATATAGTGTTAATGTTTTGTTATGAAAGTAAATTGTAATTTTTAAAAAAAAATTTCTAGTGATTAAATTCGTCATGAAACTGCTGCGATTATTCTTCGAGTTAAGTCAATTATAATAATCAATTAAACTAGTATCCCGTATTGGTGGGATTGCGAACTAAACGTCAACTTCATATTATTTGAAGGTGACGGGAGGTTGGTGTTTGAATCTGTCTGTATTGAGTGTGATTTCTCTAAAATGGTTTCCCACTACTGTATGCTACACCTTACTCATTAGTGTAACTAAATGCGGATAGCCCAAATGGTTAGTAAGATGTGGTAGATTGAATTAAAATTTCTAATATAACATTTAAATTTATTCAAAGTAAAATTTATATTTTAAATATCACGGAGTTAGACCTTTGACCTGAAATGTAACCGCACTGAATAATAATATGCAATTAAAAATTAAATTCAGTTTTTAAGATTCAGAGGTTTACCCTCTTAAATAAATTTTTTGTGGGTTAACTTATGTTATAACAAACATTCCTGTCATATTTATATAATTTGAGTTTAGAAATATTTCTTGTCTTTACTTTGTTCAATTATTCCAATTGTGTCTAAGGATTTCTCAGATTAATGAAAGATAGTAAAGGTTATTATTAACGACACTTATATAGTCAACCATGGGAGAGCTGATATTTTGTGATTATTTGATTATCGTGTTTAAATTTAAGACAATATTTATGTGGATTGATTAATATTGCATTTGATGTGTTCTAATTAAAAAAAATTCTTCAAGCGTTTATATTGATGTGAAACTATTTAAGACATGAGGAATTTATCTTACGTGTTATAAATCTTCTTTACAGCCTGTTAGATAAATAAAATGTTTACTTAAAAAGAACTACAAACAGTTAAGACCTCGTTTCCTATCTTTGTATTGTACAATATACAAAATACCTTAGTGATTATGATGATGACAAATGTAATACATATAGAGTACCGGAATGTGTGGTATTGGGGAAAACGAAGGAGTGCAGGAAAAAAAAATTGATAAAATATTAAATTCATACGTTATGAATTTATAAAATTCTGTTATTTTTTATTAACACTTAAACCTATCATATTTTATATGCATCATTGGCATATACTCTAGTTGTTTGGTAGGAATTAATTAACAATACGAATTTTTGTCATTGTAGCCTACCACCCATTCATGTTTTACACATATTACATCATTACGTTATTGTGCAAAGATGAGGAAGGTTTAATTTAGATAGATTGCACCCCCATTTGCGTGAAGAGAATGTATTAAATCTCCCAAAGTACACCAGAACAGGATTAAAACTAAGGTAACCTCATCAATGGCAGTCCATACTATTGTGAGAGTGGTTTTCTCATACTCTCTCCACGTTAATTTTGGGTGCATCTCATCTAAATCACTTCCCTCATCCCTACCTCATGTATTAATCTGTTAAATAACCTATATTTTAAAACGTGTTAGCTTTTAATTAAAACTAAATTCCAACACTTCAATTATTTTATGGTTTGTCCATTCAACCAGTCACAAATCCTTTAATTCACCCAACTGTTAATCGTATAGCTATCCACACAAATAATCATAAATTCCAAACATAATCACAAATACACACAGAAGTCGGTAGACTCTACTTTTTATTTCAGAAACACACACAGTGTATTTTTCTATAAAATGTTCAAACTGACAATATTTTCTTAGTGACTCAGTTATATGTGAGAAATCTAAGAATGAACAAATAATAATTCCTCAACTTCTTTTATAAATAATTTAATGTTCCCAATTCTAACAAAATGGAAGATAATTAAACTTCGATTAATTTCTAATTTCATTCTAATATATATACAATATTATAATTATGAACATTTTTGACCTTAAGATTATGACTTACATTGACATTTTATGTGCTGCTGAACGTAAAGAAAGAGAGTCTTACAATCCGGTCAGTCCTCATGTCTGTTTGTCCCTGGGGCTACAATCTAAATTATTTTGTTAATTTTTTCAAAATTAATTTTTAGTGTTATATGAGTAAATAGCAACCCCTACCAATCAGGTTGCTCCATTCCCTAGCCAGGACCCTTATGAAGGCCTTTTTACTCTTTGTTTTCCTTTACCATGTTGGACGCTCCCCCTTCCATCCCAAGCCATACCCATTACCCCTCCACCACCCTCATACCCCTACTCTCCTTTCTCCAACAAGATATCCAGTAGCATTTTCCTTCCTTTTCCAACACTGTATTTTTCTTCTTATTTCATCTCCCAGTCCTACAAGACATCTGCTAACATCTACCCTTCTCTCTACTGAAACTTCCTGCCCTCTGTCTAAGCCATACATTGAATCTCGATTCATGGGTGTGTGGTTTTGGCTCGAGTCTAACTAGCCTTATTAATAGGGGTGAGTGAAACTTCAAAACTTCGACTCACTTGACTTCCAAACGAATATTAGATTCGACTTCGTTTCGAAAAAAAGTCCTGCTTCGACATTTACAAATATTCGCTAATAATAGTCAAATATTGACATTCTGAGCTGTAATCTACAGTACAAGATGGTATTCAGATGAAAAAATCTGTGGTAATTGAATTTCTTGTTATGATAATAACTTGATTTACAAGAATTAAACTAAATATTAGAGAAAATTTTACAATAAAAATTTTATAAATAATTTTATTGCAAAAAATTGTATAAATAGCCCAAATTTAATATTTTTTAGGATTAACACAAGAAACAAAAAATATTCTAGTTTCAATTTAGCTTCGAGAATGTTTCATATATTCGATTCTAGTTTACTTCAAATTGTAAAAAATGGATCTCTCAATATTGAACTTAGAATAATTTGAGCATCAGAGACAGCTGCCAACATTTACTCAACTTTCTCCTTCATCTTCTTGTCCTTCGTCCAAGCAAAACATCAAAGCTAAATTCGTGGGTGTGTGATTTTTGTTCTAGTCCAACCTCCTTTCAATAATGAGTTCATCCTCTCTTCCTACTCAAGCCATACCTGTTCTACTTCCTTTAGGCATTTTCAGCGTCTTCCTTTGTCCATACATTCATTATTACTTTCTTTCTATTCTCCACCCAAGACATACGCCAAGTTTATTTACCTTTGCAATGATTTGAATCAGATTATTATGGAATGATACAGTTTTGAATCTTGTCCTCCTCTTTCCTCATCATTATGCACTCTGTTAATTATTCCCTCTAGGTTATATATAGTTTTTATTCTTTTCTCCCACCTTTCTTCGATAAACCCTTTTATATCTAAGCAATATCTCTATCACCTTCATCGTAGGCACCCACTGACATCTTCTTCCTCCCATCCAATCTCTACGCTCTGTTTATAACATTCCAACAAACTTATCTGGATTAAGGTGGAATGATACAATTTTAATATCGCCCGCCTTTCTTATCCTAGCCATACAATCTGTTGATTTCTTATCCTTACTCAATCTAAAATATACATGCTGTTTATTCTTTTCTTCCTGTACACAACTTAGAGCCTCTCAATAGAGTAACAATAATAGGACCTAAGGGGAAATAAATAATGTGGTGTTTTTAAATATATATATTTTATCGTACATATACATGAGTTCATCGTCTGATCATAGGCATTACAAACATTAACTTACTATTAAGATATTGTTGGCCATAGAATGGGAAAAACATTTAGTAGTGCAAAGAGTTCATTCTCGAGAGTAATTAACAAAACGGAAAACTTTTGATGAAATTAATAATTAGTTATGAATTGAAACGGATGAGAAGAAAACTTCAATATTGATGGTGTTGAATGTATTGTTAATATCATTTTGTCACGTATTAAAATTAACACGATACTGGCAATAACCGATCATGCTTTCAAGACCAATAATAAGCCAAAAGTTGTTAATAAGCTTGAAACAAAAAAGTCTGAAAGGGAATGATGTGGCTCAGAATGAACGATTACGAAACGAAAAGCATGCATTGACATCCATAACGGCAGCAGAGACAGATACTTGCAGTACACACATACCAGGTCTTAGTTTCTTCAAACACGCTCGTATCACAAATTCACCAAAACACCAATCATCGACCAGGTGGAACTCTAGGTGCAGGACTGTCTCCAAGGTGTTGTCAGTAAGCTCCTCATCTGCAGGCTCAGGCTCTTGAGAATCGTTGACAGACTCAATCTCGACGAATAGCCTTCCGTGAACTGATTGGGATCTGAACACTCTGCCAGTGGTAGGACACTTCGCAACACTCGCTATTACTTTTCTCGTCCCTACCGATAAAATATTTCATCCTACCATTGGGGGTATCTATCTCGGACATGTATTCCAAGTCCCTCCCCCCCCCAACTATTTGACCATTGTGACAGTCGTGAACTTGCTCTCCCACCTCATTATAAGCTCACTCGTGTCTTCCCCTCCTTTCCAGAAGCCTATTTCACTGGACAGAACAATGATGGTAAGATCGGAGGTTTTAACCCTAGTTTTATCCCTTCACGCAAATGGGAAGTCATCTTGTTAAGACTCGGGGACAAAACGAAAGTACGGTAGACCGGGGAATAGATAAGAAACTATGGATGCTTGAGGCCCTGTGACAATATTGTAGACCTGAGATTAGACTATAAGGTAAAGACGTTTAAGGCCAGACATAGAGGCTAGGAGGTATGAGGTGGGTTGATAAAACCTGGCGGGACTGAGACTTTACGTGTAGGCAATATGATGAAGAATGTCAGAGTAAACATGCTAATACCTGAAAGTAAGGAACTATGAGACAATATAAGGAGGCTAGAAGGTTGAAGACAAGATTTTAGACGATACATGGAAGTAAAAGAGATATGGAGTGATATAAGGAGGCTAGAAGGTCGTGAAGATGAGGAGTTATGAAGTTAGAAGATCCGAGTCATCACGCAGTAAAGGAGCTATGAGGCAAGATATGGAGGCTGGAAGGTCGTACTTATCATGCAGTTAAGGATATACATTATGTTAAAAGATCGGACTCATCATTGAGGTGTGGGGGACTATGAGACAAGATTAGGAGTCACATTAGAGTAATTAGTACATACGGGTATAGCCCGAATGGGATGTAAGATGTGGCACTATACAAGAAGAAAAAACGCAATTATTACTCCTAACTCTTCCACCATTTTTTTTAGCCTTAATACGTCCATAAATATTGTAGCCAAGATATAATTTTTAAAAGCTTTCCAATGGAAATAGTTCAAAATTCACTAGCATCCAAAGTTCAATTAATGGAATATCTTGGTTTTTTGGCTAAAAAAATGAAACAAAGCGTCTAGCTAGGCTCATCAATACAGGCACTCCTCTATTTGCAGCTAGACACTAAAAAGAAAAATGGTTTAAAATAAATATAAATAAATATATGTCACCTCTCCCTCTTCTGTGTATGCTATATTTGTGTGGGCCTGGAGATCTGTCAGGATGTCTTTGGCCGAGGATAAGGGGGGATTATATAGATACCTGTGTGGGTTCGTGATTGACTTTAGACTTTGTTTTTAGAGGTTTATTAATACTACTACTCTAGTAAAAATGTGATGTTAGAAGTGAAGTTAAAATGAACAACCTAGTAAATATAGAAAAGCGAGTGACAGAACGAGGTGTTATAAGGTTTTACCTATGGCCTGACTGACAGCTAGGTAGTCCCTGCACAGACGTCGAACCTAGTTCCCTGGGATCAAGTGGCAGCCCAGACTAGTACTTGGTGAGCCAGATGACTTAGCCTTTGTGGCCCCGTGACAAGCAGCATGACCTCCAAGCTTACGATCTCCCGCGGTCAGCATCGAGGGCTTAAAACCCCTCCTATTTAAACCGGGTGACCGGCCTAGTTTCTAGCTATGGACTGATGACACCTCCCTTTAGTGTCAGCGCTTCTAGTTTATTTGTTTATTGATTCATCATAACCATCCTCGCAACATTTGTTATGCCAATCGCTACTCATAACAGTCCATGTTTAGACAACACACCCTCCAATTTGGGGCCGTTGGTGACATAGAGAAAAATAATGTAAATATTTGCCAAACAATTAAAAAAACTCAATTTAAAATTATTTAGCTCAAATTTTTAGTAAATAATTGGACATGATTTTTAGACATTTACTATTATGTATTAGAATTCCAGGTTCTGGATTAAAACAATTTAAAAATTATATTGATAAGATCCCGCCTCGGTGGCGTAGTTGGCTAACGCGCCAGTCGTGTTGAGCCAGACCACCGAGAACGGGGAGATCGAGGTTCGAATCTCGGTTGGGTGAACTGGGGGGGGTGGGTTCCTAAATGGTTTTCCACTCTCCCTCTACGCAAATGAGAGTTCACTTCATCTAAATTCAACCTTCCCAATTCCTAATCCATTAGTGTAATTAGTACTTAAGCTTATAACCCGAACGGGTAGTAAGACGCGATGCTAAATTTTTATATTGATAAGCGTTTAAAACATGACAAAGAATATAGCTACTCTTAATAAAGTGAGGCCAATTTTTACTTTCTCGCCATTTTACAGGTAGAGAAAGTATTGTGATCGTCAAAAAAATCGAACTCGAGATTTTGATGACTCTTGCCGTTTCATGACCCCCGAATCCGAAAAAGTGGTTTTTGAATTCCTGTCTGTCTGTCTGTACCTCCGACTAGAGCCTAAACTATTTTACCGATCGGGCTAAAACTTGGTATCTAGGGTTTTCATAGGGTTGCCCCAAAAGATTTTTGGAATTGGATATCTAACCCTAAAATTAAGGGTAGCTTACTGTAAGGCAAAAAAAGAAAAAGTCGATTTTTTCAAAATCGGCTCTAAAGATTTTGATTAAAATTCGTATCTAGGCTTTGATTAAGATTATAAATAAATTGGATATTTTAATTTTCCCATGAAAATAAAGAAGCTGGAATTTCCGTATCTCCGCAACTATATGAGATACTAAATTACTTATCATTGCAAAAATGTAGTAATATAAAAATACAAAACTTTTATATGAAATATATTTTTTATAAAACCAACAGTTTCTGAGATATTGGAAAAAATATATTAATACAATTTTGTGGACTTTAGTTGTAAAGAGATACTACTTAAGTTTTAACGCAATAATTCTCCAATGCCATAGAGTAATTAAATATAGTCAATGTAGGTCTCTCAAAAAGTTTATGTTATTTTTCCTTAAACCTCTTGGGAGATATGTTTGTACAACAATGATCTATCTCTATTTTAAACTCAATAGTCAATATTTACATTTTTTATTGGTCAAAATTTATAAATGAGGAATTTAATAGCAATGCGATGACCTGAAGATGTGCGACACCTAATAAAATGTCGAAAATTCTAAACGGAACTCAAAATTTTAATACCAAGTGTTGACCCTTGTGGACTCAATATTGATCATTTTTATTTGTCCAAACATAAAAAATAGGATATTAATTTTTTAAAAATAAAATTACAAAATTTAAAACCGGGACTTAAAAAATGTTTTATATAGGTATAGTGCAATTTATGCTTTCGTGTCACATATATTACGAGTTTTGAGTAAATATCTCTAATTTTAAACAATAGAGCGAGAAAGTCTGTGCGGAGTTCTGTAACATTTATTCTTAAGTGTTAAGTCGTGACAGATACAAATTAGGGTTTTGTATATTAAAGACAATATACGAAAAATGTTACCAGGTTAGCTCAATATCTATCCATCCATATGTCCGTCTATCCACCCATCCATCCATCTATCTATCTATCTATCTATCTATCTATCTATCTATCTATCTATCTATCTATCTATCTATCTATCTATCTATCTATCTATCTATCTATCTATCTATCTATCTATCTATCTATCTATCTATCTATCTATCTATCTATATACATATCTAATATAAACTATTTCAATGGCAAACATTTTTGAAAATAAATTAGATCTCTTGTTTATCCTGTTCAATTAAACGCATATTACATGAATAGCAAAGCTTATAAGATGGAAATGATTTTTAGGTTACAGTTGTAGTGGGTTTGATTCCCATGCTCAGTTGTTATTTTTTAATGTACGCTTATTAAATTAGTGTTTTTATGCTAATGGCTTAAAACTATACACAAATTCTGAAAAATTGAAAAATGAATGGATACGGGAAACGAACTCGAGACCTATATCTTGGTACGCTAATGTTCTACTACTGAGCTATCCAGGATTCGTACTGTGCCCAGGGTCATTATTCACTCATATTTTAAGGCAGAGTCTATGATGGACGTGCGGAAATCGTCGGCTTTATTTAAGAGCTATCAGATAACGCAGCCATCTTCGACTCGGTAGTTGGCTTGTACAATTATTATAATTATAACTGTACGGATAATTTAAGGAATCAAATAGCTGAAGCTGTTATTAATTTTAAATAATGTGGCAATAACAAGCCAACTACCGAGTCGAATATGGCTGCGTTATCTGATGGCTCGTGAATAAAGCTGACGATTTCCGCACGTCCATCATAGACTCTGCCTTAAAATATGAGTGAAAAATGACCCTGAACACGGGACGAATCATGGATAGCTCAGTGGTAGCGCATTGACGTACCAAGTCACAGTCCTGGCCTCGATTCCCGTGTCCAGGTGTCATTTTTCAATTCTCAGAGAATGATATCTAGGTGGTAAATTCACACCAATTGTTTGATATTAGATTATATTCATCTTTTTGTCTATGATTTAGCTATGTTTGTGTAATTTATACAATTTATAATACGCGGGGTAAGGGTGTGAAAAAAATAATAAATTGTTTGTCATGTTATACTCTAAGGTATAACATAAAGCAGTGAGACTCAATTATTTATTTGGCCTACATTTATTAGAGGGACCAAACTAAAAAAAACACAAATCTATTTTTATTTATATCAGACCTCCGTAATAATAAACATTACATGCTTGTACCTTTATAGTAGAATAATGTGTTAAATAATATTCCCGCTATGTTTGCCTAGAATATAAAGAACTAAATTATTGAGTGAAAATTATTTGTATATTTTTTATTTAAAACAATTGTTTGGATAGTATTGTATCAATATATTTCTAATCAGATTATCTATTGACAAAACATACTTAAAATGGTTAAGTGAAAATGGTTTGCTTGGTTAATTTGTTTTAGAATAATATTAAGATAAAATAAAATACAGGTACCACAATTTAATTTAAATAACAATCAAGTATAATTTTTTTAAAACAGATTCAGTTTATTGTTGAATAAACTTTGAAGTATATTTAAAACACCTTTCATAATATACGAGTATACTCTGATTTCAACGAAATGTGTAATTATGTAGCACCTTTATATGCTACATGGATTTTTTTGAAAATTGTGTCTCATTGCTTAGAAATATCTTATTCTCAAAACTTGAAGATATTTAAAAAAGACTGTGCTTTACCAAATTTGGGCACACTTGGCATGATTAAAATTGACCACGGAATAAAAATCATAATAATAAATTTAGTTTTATAAAGGAGTTAATTGCGAGTATACTAATTTTTGTTTAAATCAGATTAAATCTGTTGAAATTGACATTTTAGAAAATTCTGGACACTTTTAGTTGATTTGAAAACAATAATAATATGTTAATAGGTGTACTATGTGTTTACCAAGTTTTATCAAAATATTGTAAAAAAAGTTTGTTACTTTTCGACACCACTCTTTTATTCTGTTACAAAATATTTTAAACTAGTTATTAGACTAGACATTAGTTTTAATGTTTGGTAGCCGTAATAAGAGGCTCATTATATTTATTTGGTGTATTTAAAAGCATATGATAATCTCATAGCATATAGATTACCTAAAATAGTTCATTAGTTTACCTTAAATATTCATGCCTTCAAAAAGTCGAACCTAAGGAAAAAAACCACGGGTGCCTTGATAGTTTCCTATGTGTGCGTCAATTCTTGTCAACATGTATACAGACGTACACATTCCTCACGTCAATTATTTAATCTATTAAAGAGGAAACAATAGTTTTTTTATAAAAACATATTTTCATTTATTTTTATAATCACTAAAATAAAATAATGATATTATTTTAGTGAGTCTAAAGACAAGTTATCACGATTTAAATTCAATACAACTAGAAAAAGTGGGCATGGATACGAGACGAGCCAGGATGACTCAGTGGTAGAGAAATGACACGTGAAACCAAAAGCCCCGGGTTTGATTTCTGTGTTCATATTATCATTCGTCATCATTTTTTGTCACTGTGTCTCACTACCCTTTTGGGTAACACAAATAAGAACTAATTACGCAAATGTAATAGGGATCAGGGAGTTGGAGTTTTAAGGAAGAGTACCCGCATTTGCATGGAGGGAGAGGGAAAAACAATTAGAAAAAATCATTATTAGTACACCCGACCGGAACTTGAGTCTGGATCTCATAATTGGCACTACGGTCTATTACAATAGTGACACCTTAGAACAATCACCCACAGAAGCGGGTTTCGATTAATTGAAGGAATAAATAGATTTTTATTTATTAATTGCATGTGATGTCAAAAGAAAAGTATAAAATATTGGATATTTTTAATTTTTAATTTTTATCACCTCGTATTTACTACCTGTTCAGGCTATATGAATTTATATAAACATATTTTGTTTATTTGTGGTATAAACTATATTCTGAGTTTAATTAACTGTATTGGCCTGATATATAACAAAACTGTACAGTTTTATAAATTGTTTTATGTAATTTTAAGTACCGAAATAGAGTCAATAGTAGGTTTGTGGTAGCCTATCGTGTGAGAAGGACAGACATCCTTCTGATAAATAGTTAATAAATAGGACAGATGTATGGTATGTAAATACAAGTTTTCTGATCATTCACCAGGCTAGGATGTAGAGTGTTTAAGTGAAAGGCACTTAAATCCCCCCCCCCTCACCCCTTAAGGGCCAAAAAAGCAATGTTCTCAAAATCGGCTCTAATTACAAACAAAATAATGCATGCAATTTTTCCGGGACTATTACTTAAGAGGATAATTTACACAAGGGAATACATACAATTTATATCATATGACAGCAAATTTTTTAAAAACGAAATAACTCGTCATTGCAAAGTTGTAGTTCATACTATTAAACATAATAACTTTTATTTTAAATATTTTTAATAAATTGAGGTCTGGAAAATTGGAGATGATTGTTATATTTTTTGGTGAACAAAGCTGATAGTTTGTTCTCGATATGTTTCTGTAACAGCGTATATAATTTCATTTCTGATCTTTGGTGGACTATGTTTATCTTATTTCCATTATGTTTCTCTAACAATGTTTATATTATAAAGGTTGACATTTTTATTAAATACTACTATGGAAATTCTGTTCAAATTCCAGATATGAACATTGTTTCATATCAATATAAAAATAATGTTTGATATAATATTTACTGATAACTGATTTTTGAAAATGTAGTCACAAACTCTAATGTACTATGTGAAATGGTTTATACGATTGTTTTGTACATTTGAATTTTTCTAGCAATGTAAGGAAAAGAAAAAAGAGTTGAAACTTTTATATGATGGGTATTCATATCCATTTTATCAATTAATGTAAATTTTAATACGATATTATTTTAAAAATAATAGTGGAATGGAGCCTCTTAAGTAAGAACATTTTTGTAAAGTGAATAAAATACATTTATTTGTTGTTTCTCTTGGTAGGATCTACTCTTATCTGGTAAATTTGTATCTTTGAAATTTCATCATTGATCAAAAACGTAAATTTGTTTTTATAACTATTACTCCTCTAAATAGACCGCGTTTGTGGTCTGGGGGTCAGAGTTTATAGCTACAGATCCAGAGGTCTAGGGTTTAATTCCCGCCAATTCCAAAATTTATCTTTATAACAGTGGGTCTGGAACAGAGTCAAACTCGGCCTCGTGAGGACAAATGAGGATCTACTTGAATAAAAAAAAAGCATTTCTGGTCCAAAAAAACGAGATTAACTAGTGGCCGAAGTGCTCATTGTGCTGACCACATGCTACCCTCTCTCTGCAAATGTTGGCACTATCATCACTAACGGCGACGGCACGTGTGGGTTCACATCCTTGAGTGTTTTATTACTCTAAATATGATTGTCAATCAAACAATTTATGTTTTAGACAAAATGCGTATTTCATGGAATAATATACTTTACTCAAGCTAATATTGAAATATGGGAATTTTGGCTATCAACAATTTTCTACCCACTTTATTTTTGATGAAGGTTTTTGAATTAATTTTTTTTATATATTTGTTATTATAATCGTAAGTTGTAGCCTACTCTTACCTGCTTCAGTAGCCACGTGGTCTAACGTACTACTCTTGCAGTAGACTAATTTGCCGATGACGGGGAGATTGAGGTTCGAATCTCGGTCGGATGTACAGAGGGTGATTTAAAAAAAAGTTTTCCTCTCCCCTCTCCCTACACGCAAACGCGGGTACACTTCTTCTAAATGTAATCTTTCTAATCCCTAAAATCATGAGCGTAATTAGTAAATAAGCGTATAATACAAAAGGGTAGTAAGACGTGGTGTTAAAAAAATTGTACTCTTAATTTTAACCTTTGTGTACTCATGTCCATGGCTATATCTTACATACGAGTATATTAACAATATTTCTAGTAATAATTCAGGTTAAATACGTTAAATGGAGAAAGGGAGAGAGTAAGACGTGCTCCAATGGCCACGTTATTAATAAGCTACTAAATTCCATCAACTCAGGTGTATTCAACTACCTGTATAAAACCAAGATAAGTCCCTCACCGTCTTGTCCTGCAACATGGCCACCCTGCAGTTGAGATGCAAAGCACTGCCGAGCTCGACAGCCATGGCAAGGTGGCCCGTGGAGATATTGTGGTCTTCCTCCTCAAAGAAAGGGCCCCAGTGGTTCTCGTGGTGGTGACGCAGGTGGCTCTGCTGCTTGAGACGCAGGATCAAGGCCGGCTTCTTCAGTGGTCGGAATTTATGGTGGTCCCGGTATATATAAGGTAGCTCAGTTGTGTAACGCCAAAGTGCATTAGCTTGTGTTGTAGTTGCGTTTACGGAAAGATCTGCATCTAAAGCATAAACATAATATTCACTATAAGTGTTTTAATAATTATAAAAATAGGTAATAAAATATCAAGGTGCATGGCACGTACACCATTCACACGATACCATTCAGGACACATTTACCCTTCTCTAGCTCGGTTACAAATAATTATAGGAATGTAAAAAATTTAACGTCCTGTTAAGACGAGCTATTTTAGATTAGATTCACAAGTTAAAGTTTATAGCTTGAGTGGTTAGTGATATATTGGACTTAAAATAAAACCTTATTTGGGTACTCACTGACTAACTCACTGATAATAAAAACCTATAGGTTACTTCCAGTCAACATAGAACCTTGAAAACTGGCATGGAGATAGTATTTGGTATATAAATCAAGGATAAATTATTAAATATAAAATTGTCAACATGGTTTCCAAAAATGGGCGAGGGAAGGGTCACATTTAACCCCATATAACTTGTATCCAAAGAATAATAGGAAAATATATCAAATTTAACAACCTGTTAAGGCAAACTATTTTAGTTATATTTCCAAAGTTGAAGTTTATACCTCAAGCGGTTGGTGAGATATAGGACTTTAAAAAACCTTATTGCCTCAGGACTCACTAACGCACTCGCTCACTGTGGGCTCACCTATAGGGTACTTACAATCAACATAGAACCTTGAAAATTGGCATAGATATTGTACTTGGGATATAAATCAAGGATAAAATACGAAATACGAACTTTTCAGCATGGTTCTCAAAAATGGGCAAGGGAAGGGGCCACATTCACCTTCTCTCCTTTCTAACTTATCTTCAAAGAAGGAGAAAAACGTAAAAATTTAACACCCTGTTAATGCGAGCCATTTTAGTCATCTTTCCAAAGTTGAAGTTTATAGCTTAAGCTTGAGATATAGGACTTAAATAACACGTATTGTATCAGTACTCACTGATTAAGGGCCAGTTTCATAGTCAGATTTAGTACGCCTAAAGTGCGAGTCGAAACTAAATACAGGACGACACCTACCTAGGCCAAAATGGAATGGGCTAGTTTCGCATATGAAACTGGCCCATTCCATTCAATTTCAGGTAGGTGACGTCTTGTATTTAGTATAGCGCCGCACTTGAGGCGTACTAAATCTGACTATGAAACTGGCCCTAACTCACTCACAGATAATCTAAACCTATAGGATACTTACAGTAAACATAGAACCTTGAAAATTGTTATAAAGATCACTGGCGTGCCTTTACATTTCTGTTGGGGGAGGGGGGGCCTTTGGGATTTAGCCAAGCTCCATCCCTTTCTCTAGTTTTACATCAGAAAGCTCATATTAATATAAGCGCATTCCTTTATTCATATTCATCTCTTAAATCTAAAACTATAAAGACAAGAGCCGTGACTTAATCACTGACTCATAAACGTATCTACCGAAACCCTTGACCTAGAATCTTGAAATTACACAGGAAGGTTTCTTTTAATTCGTAAGTATCCAATTAGAAGGGGTTTTGCGAAATTAAACTCTTAAGGAGTTGGAATTTTTCTAAAGGTATAACCTTATATTCCAAACCGCTTGACCTGAAAAGATTAAACTTGATAGGGCCAGGGGCTTTTTTAAATTTCTTCAAAATTCAACCCCAAAGGAGGTGAAACTGGGAAAGAGTGTGTTTTCTGTACCTTCCAAACTGCTTGAACTGTAAAGATGGAATTTGTAGGGAGGTTTTTTTAGGTGACAGGCCAAAGTAAAGGAATGAAGCGTGGAGGGGATAGTTTTTCCTTATCTTCCAAACCCCTTGAACTGTGAATATGAAACTTAGCAGGGAGGCTCTTTTTAGGTACTGTATTTAAAAAAAATCCATCTGTAAGGTGCCGAAGCGTTGATGGAGTGGTTTTTCCGGATCTTCCAAACCGCTTTATCTGGAAAGATGAAACATTGTAGGGGAAGTACTTTTATGTGAAGGCTCAGAGATTTTTTTTTTTATATTTCAAAATTCAACCCCTAAGGGAGTAAATCAAGGCAGGGGTGATTTTTCCATATCTTTCAAACCACTTAGGCTGGAAAGCTGAAACCTGTCTGGGATGCTCTTTTTAGGTAACGGGCAAGAACTATTTTTCAAAACTCAACCACTAAGGGGTGACACGAGAGGGGGTGATTTTCAATATCTTCCAAAATGCTTAACACGGAAAGATGAAACTTGGCAGGAAGGGGTTCTTTTTAAGTAACAGTTCAAACATATTTTGGGATTTTTTCAAAATTCAACCTCTTATAAAGCGAAACGGGAAGGGGGTGGTTTTTGAATAATCTCAAAATGTAAAAACATACGAAACCTGCGTGAAGCACAAGGTATTGATTAGTATAACACAAATTATTATTCTTAAATACCTTGAATACCAAAACACGTATTCCTTAGTAAAATAATTTATTTAAAAATAACTAGCTAGTATAGATATAATTCACTAGCTAACTAATAACTTTTCACACGGGCAGTTTTATAGTTAGAGATGTGAGAAAGAACATTTTCCCTATAATTTTTCTGGAAAATATTCCAAAACGAAAAATTTGTAATTCTTATTTATGAAAAATAATTTCAACTCATTAAATGGAACTAATGTAATCGTGATATAGATATCCAAAATGTCAACGTTTTTACTTAAGATTAATTTCTTCCAAGGGTGTTAACACCAGAAACATTATTAAACGAATATCGGTGGCCGCACGGTCTAACGAACTGCTCTCGCAATAGACTAGACTGTCAATTACATGGAAATCGGTGTTCGATCCCGGTCGGGTGCAGTGATGGCGGTTGTTCCTAAATAGTTTTCCACTCTCGCGGGTGCCATAATTCCTCTAAATTCAACCTTCCTCATCCCTAACACATTAGCGTAATTAGTACATAGGCGTAAAACCCGAACGTATAGTAAGACGCAGTGCTAAAAAAAGTAGTAAGGAAACAAATGAATGTGAGCCTTAATGAACCCATTATGTTCATAAATCATACTTCAATTTTTTATCATCAATTAATTAACTAAAATAATTTTAAGGTTGGCCAAACATCTGCCTCCCCCACCTATCATTCGTGATTCCTAACTACCCATCCCACACCTCCGTGCCCCCTTTCTTATAACCCACTCAACTCTTGACACACTATATTTTGAAGTAGGCCTATAATAAGCTCTAGATGCCACCTTTACAATCCATTCCTTCCACCGCAAACCGCCACTATGGAAAATTGTCATCTTTATTTATAATATTTATCCATACCTAAGCACCTTTTAAAGTTGGTCCAATGAAATTAAGATAAAGAGAATTCGACAAAAAAATTCACAAAATAGTGTTTTGTAGCCTTGATCTTAAAACAAAAGGGCGAAGGTAAATATTAATTAGCTTATACGTAAATCGGACGTCTGAACTATATACTGCATAAGAAATCTAAAAAAAAGGCTATTGTGAATCTCTCAATGAGTTTAGTATCTATTGTAAGTACAGCCTATAATTGGTCAGATTGTAAGTAAAGAGTCAGGAGTTGAAATAGGAGCCATTTCCTGTCAAAGCGGCACACAGGTCATTGCTGGTTAGTCAAGTTGAGACAGCAGTAGTTCTGTGGGAATTGCTATATCAGATATGACATGATTTTATGATGTGGATGGAAGCCAGCTGATTGGTGCTTTATGCCGTCATCGGATAGATATACTAGTTGGCAGAATATAATTTGTTGTCCTAGAGCTGGGATATAGAGAGTCAGCGACAGTCAATTGTGGGCAGTTGCCCAAGAGTGAATAAGGGCCACGTGCGTGTTTTTACGTGACACCCTTTTAGAGGAGTTATGGTCTTAGGTCGAAATATAAAATGTGAATTGATTTCAGGTGACCAGATGACAGGTGTACCCACCATCGTCACTATGACGACCATGTATTAGTTCATTTAAATTTAATAAACCCAAAAGTATTAATCGTCGGCCATTAATTCAACCTATGCTGACTGACCCCATCACATTATAATCTCACACAGACCCGCCTCGGTGGCGTAGTTGGCTAACGCGCTAGTCGTGTTGAGCTCGACTGCAGAGGACGGGGAGATGGAGGTTCGAATATAAGTCGGGTGAACTAGGGGGGCCCTAAATGGTTTTCCACTCTCCATCCACGCAAATGCGGGTTCACTTCCTCTAAATTCAACGTTACCAATTCCTAATCCATTAGCGTAATTATTACTTAAGCGTATAACCCTAAATGGTGCTAAATAATAATAATAATAATAATAATAATAATAATCTCACACAGGGACCGTTGGGGCTGCGTCTACACATTCAGGTGATCGTAGGGCCCACGTATTTACATATTAGTGATTGTAGAGCGTGTGCCCTTACATTCTTGGTGTCAGTGTGGGATTTTTACACTTTATATTGTGAGTTAAAAACAGGCCTTAACATCTTGGTATCAGAAGTGGGATTTTTATACATCAACCCAGGAGTAAAATTCCGGACTTTGACAATTTAGTGTTTTTTTGCATGAAAGAGTAATATACAGACAACCACTCACTTTTATATATTATATTATTACTTTGCTTCCAGCCCGATTATTAATTAATTAAAAAACTAGTAAGATTTTAAAATTCTTGCTTTAAAGTGCACAGGAGCTATTAATTTTAAGTTTGCTGATATCTGCTTGCGGTAGATATAAAGTAATACCCATGGCAGAAAAACAAACCCTTCATTTTATTAATATATCGATATATTACAAACTTGGAAAATTGATGAATTATACAAAATATTCAAAAACAAATAATCTCTGAACCGATTGATTATATTAGCAAACGAGCATTTTTAGGAGCGATAGAAAAAGGGTATACCAGGAAAAGTATTTTCACACTGCTTCCAAGGTGCTTTTACATGACACAATTGAAATGGGACGACGGCCTTACTTTCCCTCCGAAGGAAGTTGCGCTACGGATTTTTATCACAGAAGAAAAATTCCGTTAGCCCCGGTAGGGATTGAACCCACAAACATCGTATTTAAATTAACTAAGTTGACCACAACTCACAATTAAAATATCAAGAAATAAATATCTTGAAAAGATTCAATTTTGTTCTTTTTCGCGCATATTATTTTGAGTAAAAAAGTTTTGATTTATTTTAAAAGTAGTTTGACAGCCATTTTAATGGCATAAGTAAAAGTTAGTAAAAACACTTCTTGATACATTTTGGTGTATTTAAATATAAACTAAAAAGTACAGGAATACATTTATTAAAATGATGAGAGTTTTAGGAAAATCCGATTACACCCTGATAAATGTCTCCACTTCAATCGTTGTATGTGCCACAGTAAATAAGCTTGTTCCAGTTTGACAAATGTCAGTACATTTATACAGAGCTAGAAACTGCCAATTGCAAGTGACGTGACTTCCATACATCCGTCCGAAATCGATACGTGTGATAAATAGTAGGTGGTATTTACAGCTCAACGGACACTAGACAATTCTACTGTGGCTACATCAAGAGAATTAACAAACATCCTATTTTATTTTTAGCACAATGTCTTCATAACCACTTGGGTTATAAGTCTACGTACTATTTATTTTTTATTATTTAGCACCGTGTCTTACTACCCGTTCGGGTTATACGTTTAAGTACTAATTACGCTAATGGTTTAGGAATTGGGAAGTTGAATTTAGAGGAAGTGAACCCGCATTTGCGTAGAGGGAGAGTGGAAAACCATTTAGGAAAAACCACCCCCAGTTCAACCGACCGAGATTCGAACCTCGATCTCCCCGTCCTCGGTGGTCTGGCTCAACACGACTGGCGCGTTAGCCAACTACGCCACCGAGGCGGGTCCTACGTACTAATTACGGTAATAGTTTTAGGAATGTTGAAGGCTGTAGTTAGAGGAATTGTAGCAGCATTTGCATGGAGAGAGAAGGGAAAACCATTTTGGGAAATATCTTAGTACACTCGACCGAGATTCGAACCTTGATATCCCCATCATCGCCAGTCTAGTCTAGCGCAGGAGTAGCGCCTTAGACTATGTGGCTACTGAAGCGCGTAGCAACCTTCTTCTTCCCACTGTTGTTTCTATTTCACGAAAACTAATGACCTGTATGTCCTACTTACTGTTGTTAACAAGTATCAAAAACATGAACATGTTTGCCCTTGATACAGTTGTTACACTACGCGAATTAACAATCTGTCTCTCCTTGTTACTTTTGTTACCTCAAAAGAAATAACAGCATGTATATATCTTATAAATTTGTTACCTCACGAGAAATAACAACCTGCATTTCCGTAATACTGTTGTTAAGTCACGAGAAATAACAACCTGTATATCCCTAATACTGTTGTTAAGTCACGAGAAATGACAACATGTATCTCCCTAATACTGCTGTTACCTCATGAGAAATAACAACATGTATCTCCATAATACTGTTCTTAAGTCACGAGAAATAACAACCTGTATATATATATGTGTGTGTGTGTGTGTGTGTGTACACACATTTATTTGATTACTAGCGTAGTCCTAAAAAAGAAATGACACACGTTAACTCGACAATTTTTCATTTCAAAGGGTCCCCAATTTCCCCAATGATTAATTTTTCTATCCTGCTGGTAAATCAAGCCTGATACATGTGGCTAAGTGTACATACATGCCGCTGACTGAATTTAAGTTCAAGATTCATGTCCTTATCGGATAAAGTTCATAAAAATATAACCTTGTCAAGAGAAAAAAAAAGGAGAATTTAATTTGTAAATATTGTTCATTCGGTTATTTTGCCTGATAATAATCTGGAAATAATAATAATAATAATAATAATAATAATAATAATAATAATAATAATAATAATAATAATAATAATAATAATAATAATAATTATAATAATAATAATAATAATAATAATAATAATAATAATAATAATAATAATAATAATAATAATAATAATGCCCCGGGTACGATACGAGCGACAGAGGGATAGAACTGTAGAGCTGCATAGCGGTAGAGGTTGCCAGCTACAATAAAAGCGGTAATACCCCACATTTTAAAGCGGTACTCTCGTCCAGTTGCCAACACGGAGTAAAGTTGATTGCTGATCCACAGATTCTTAGTTATTACATGTTCATTAAAATCATTGTGGCAATCATTACAGAAGCATGACCTCGACTGTACCTCTGAAATCCAGACTTCAATCTCAATGTTAGTCAATTTATGTGAGGATTTGAAATTTTTATTTATGGTTTTTGATGACATTAATTGCACTTCAACAATTATTAACATTTTCAGTTGACCAAATGACACTTGCAATTCACCAACCTTCAATTTACTTTTTTTTCAAAATTTTCTTTTTGAGGACACATCGTTCATTGATGACATCTCGAACTGGACTGAAACCAAAGCGGCACACAATAATGTAATATCTCGAACCTGCGGGGAGCGGTGTCACCCTGCCGTTCTCGTCCATCATAGCCAGGAGACGTCATTCACCGTATCAAACAGTACAAACAACAACTTTAGCGGCGCCTCTCTGCCACTTTACCAATTGCCACTCTGCCACTCTCTACCACTTGTCGCTCGCCGCCCGTATCGTAGCCGAGGCCTAATACTCAACTTAAATGGCGAAGCTAGGGCTACCACCTTTTCTTACACTTAACCTAAAATTACAATTATAATATTTAGCACCGCGTCTTACTACCCGTTCGGGTTATACGCTTAAGTACTAATTACTCTAATTGATTAGGAATTGTGAAGGTTAAATTGAGAGGAAGTGTAACCCGCATTTGCGTGGAGGGAGAGTGGAAAACCATTTAGGAAAAACCACCCCCAGTTCACCCGACCGATATTCGAACCTCGATCTTCCCGTCCTTGGCGGTCGAGCTTAACACGACTAGCGTGTTAGCCAACTACGCCACCGAGGCGGGTAAAATTACAATTAAAATAGAGTACATTTTATAGCAACTTATTACATACCATCGACTATGTTTAGAATAGAAACATTTTAAATATCAATTATAAACAATTTTACTAAGCATTCATGCTATAATCTAGAGGAGTGTAGATATACCGATGGCATTATAAAATAACACTTTTTTTTCTAAATCTAAGCCAATATACATAATGGGAAAGTAAAACCGATATTAAAAAGATCGGTAACATAAAATGTAATTCAAACACAAAAAGTTATGCTTTTTATATTTTATGCTAAGTGTGAGATTTCCTTTTTGGAAAACACAGGAATCCCAGTATTAAAAACTACAGAATTTAGTTATAAATTTGACGTGTTTACTTGTAGACTATATAAAATAAATATTAATGAAGTGTAGATTTCAATATAAGTAAAACTTGAAGTGTAAGTTAAAAGTTACCTCTGAAATTTAAAAGTATTAGTCATTGCTGACAAATTTGTCTGCACCAGGGTTGAAGAATTTACCTATGCTAATAGAGATCTTCAAGGTTTTGAAATTCAAATAAGTTTGTTAGGAGCTTTCAAAGAATCAAGAGAGCACTGTTTTGGCATATCCCTTTAAGTGTGTGTTGGACGATAAAGTAGAGGGTTTTAACCAACCCTTTTGGAAGGGAGCCAAGCCGTAGGACACGGCCAGCTTTCAGTACTTAGAGCCAAATATTCTTGGCTTCCGACAGTTCTAAAAAATTAGGGTTGAGAGGTTAAACGAAAGAAGACGAACTACTGGGGAGTTTATTTTTTGACTAAAACTGGTTCTAAGTGAAATTGTCTATGAAAAATTATGTTCCATATGAAACACAATTATATGTATAATTTAATTTTTTGGACTAAATTTTTGAATTAAATTATTTTTATTCAATGTTAAGCTTAATTTTGGTCCTCGTATTAATACATCCTTATCAATCTTTCTAATCATATTATAATCATTCAAAATTTCTCAAATAATTTAGTTGTTAATAAACCTTGAGCTAACTATTTTATATCAATAAATTATTATTTACAACATAGAATTTATTAATAAAAAGTACCAAAAGGCTTAGATGCACACGTTTTAGAATATGGTTTAATTATTATAATTATGATTTGTAAGCTAGAGGAAAATACAGTAAAATTCTGAATGGAAGATTTTTTAGAATATTTTATATTTATAGGTTATGTATTTGTAATAACTGTAATACTTTTATGTATTTAAGTTTATTCAGCTAGCGTCTAATAACTTGGTAGGGTAGAGCCAATATATGAAATTGTATCCAGGACAGAATAAGAAGTTCGTGGTTTGAATCGCTACTAGGGATTTAATTTAGTAGTCATTCATATTTTATTTAATCGACATTTTTACTATAACCTTAAAGATAAAATACTTTTCTTGGTCACTTTTTCAGGTAAAGTTCACTGGTCTATAAAATCAATAGCTATGAAACCTATGTTTATAAGTAGCTTACTTTTCCCCTTGTCAGTTAAGTTGATCACTTATGGCTATTACTAAAAGATAAGCAAAAAAGAGACTTCTTCCCCGGAAAAGCTAGATGATTGTTTAGCACTCCTAGCTATGAGCATTATAAAACATATAGTAAAAGATTGAGATAAATATTAGAATTTCGTTAAAATCACGTGCTAACGTTGTGAAAGGTCTATTTTTGTCTTGAGTATATCCTTCTTATTACCACCGCATCTTACTATCCGTTCGGGTTATACGCACTTATGCTAATGTGTAATGGTTGGTTATTGTGGGATGAAATGGAAGACCTACAGTTTAAAGTGGAATCCAAACCACGGTGGAGGCCTGGCATTCCTCACATTCACAAGTTGTGATTAATACACGTCTTGTCAGAGGTGAAGGAAGGGTTTGGCAATCAGATAAATCTGTGCCGGGACTGAGGATTGAACCCCGGACCCTCAGCACAGAAGTCTGACACCTTAACCCTAGACCACCAGGTCACCTTCCATATTCTTCTTATTGCAAAAGACAATATTAACCCCTTTGTGATGGAATCGGAATACACAATACACTCCCAGGTATATACTGACAGAAGAACTATATAGTGGTCTAGGGGTAAGGTGTCAGAATTCTGTGATGGGGGTCCGGGGTTCAATCCTCGGTCCTGGCACAGATTTATCTGATTGCCAAACCCTTCCTTCACCTCTGACAAGACGTGTATTAATCACAACTTGTGAATGTGAGGAATGCCAGGTCTCCACCGTGGTTCGGATTCCACGTTAAACTGTAGGTTTTCCATTTTATCCCACAATCACCCTACCATTACACATTAGCGTAAGTGCGTACAACCCAAACGGGTAGTAAGACGCGGTGCAAATAATAATAATATTAAGAAGAAGAAATATATAGAGAGTGTTATTAATAAACTAGAGTCTAACAATAATAAGCGAGAATCCGCCTCGGTGGCGTAGTTGGCTATCGCGCCAGTCGTGTTGAACCAGATCACCGAGGACGGGGAGATCGAGGTTCGAATCTCAGTCGGGTGAATTGAGGGTGGTTTTTCCTAAATGGTTTTCCACTCTCCCTCCACGCAAATGCGGGTTCACTTCCTCTAAATTCAACCTTCCCAAATCCTAATCCTTTAGTGTAATTAGTACTTAAGCGTATAGCCCGAACGGGTAGTAAGACGCGGTGCTAAAAATATAAAAAATAATAATAAGCGAGATTCGCCTCACGCGGGGATGCGAACTTTGGCGTCAGTTTATTTCCCGATAATGGAGAGATTGGAGTTCGAATCAGGCTGGATATATTAGGATGATTTTTATTAAATGGTTTCCCACTCTCTTTTAATGAATATTTTCTTAAATTTACTTTAAATTCTAAACTGAACAGACTTAGTACGTGTGGAAAAATAATAAAAGCAATAAAGCCTTAGTCAATCATGGACCGAAAAAGATAAGCTGCAGTACAAACAATTTTTTACATTCCGAGAATTTGCAAAGGGTTTGTGTTCGTATCCTATAGGATATTTTAAGATACAATTTACCAGGCGGAATCTGGGAGAGTCGAATTAAGAGTATAATCATGATATTATACAGGTATATATATATCCAGGTATTTTAAGTGCCTGCAATAAACAATAAGTGTCAAATGTAGCTAAATGTGAACAACGATACAGTTTTCCCACGTAAATACGTTTCGTAGTAAACACTTTATCTTCGGTTTAGCTTAAGTGAGATGTGTTGACGCCCATTTATTATCAGTTATAATCTCAGGAACTAGATTATTGCTGGATTTCTCTTGTTTTATCACAATAGTTTAGTATAAGGAAGACCAGCAAACATACCACTTTTCAAAATGTTTCGGACGCTATTAATATATATTTAATTGTTTTCAGGTAAGTGATAATATATTAAGGAGAGTAGGTATATTATTAAATATTGCACGGAAATTATTCTTGATGTTTGTATGTACATTACATAATAAGCATAATGTTATGCATATGTATTATGTATAGAGCTAAACAATTACCTGTTCTTAATACAGGATGTGTTTTATATTATAATATCCAAAGTCAATGTCAAAATGGTCGGATTCTAGGAACATTGCATAAGTTGGTCCAATAAAAATCCTATAAGTAGGAGCTCACAAATAGGCCAATAGGTAGTGTTTTTTCACTAGAAGTCTCGAAACAAAATTGAGGAAGTAGATTTTAATTAGCCTATATGTTAACCCAATGTCATAGTTATGTTCATACGAAATTTCAACATGATAGGTGAAGCAATATTTGCATAAAAGAGTACCACCCTAGAAAAAACCCAAAAATTAGTGTTTTTTAGCTGCCACATTGAAACAAAATTTTGATATTCTGAAAATTGAAAAATGACATCTGGACACGGGAATCGAACCCGGAACATTTAGCTTAGCACTCCAATGCTAAAACCACTGAGCTAACCAGAAATATCCCCGTGCCCAGGGTTATTCTTCACTCATATCTGATAGCTCGTGATATTTATAAAATCACACATTTGTAGCAGATGATTTCCGCACGTCCATCATAGACTCTGTCTTAAAATGTGAGTGATGAATGACCCTGGGCACGGGGTGATTCCTGGATAGATCAATGGCTATAGCATTGGCGTACTAAGCCAAAGGTCCCGAGTTCTATTCCCATATCCAGGTGTCATTTTTCAATTTTCAGAATATGATATCTGGATGGAGTAATTCTCACAAAAGTATAAATAATAGCTTCGGCTATTTGATTCTTAAAATGTTTGATGTAATGTACATTTAATTATACTATTTGTTGATAGGACGTCCGAGCTGTGTCCTTGAGAGATTTAAGCACAATCAGTATAATGGTTATTCCTTGAAAGAATAATAGACATACACCAAATTATTTTTAAATCTACTATTATTAGGATTATAGGGGATAGTATACATGACTAATATTACCCTTTTAGCTATCAAAATACAAAGATGAAAAATTCCTGTTAGTGTTTTAATTATTGTTGGTTTTTAGAGAGGAAATAAAATACTAGGTATTATTAAAGCCATTTATGATTAATAGCTTCTGAAAAGTGAATGAAAGAATTAATGCATTTCAGTAGATTTGCAGAACCTTAAAATTAATATATATAAATATTTGATATATTCTATATATTTACATAATATATTCCATATACTAGTAGATATTTGATTTTATAGCTTTTAAAATAATTTTATTTACCATCCACAAAATATTGTTCATATATTTTTTTATATTATTTTTTACTCCGCTTGTGCAAATAAAGTTTTGCCAAATTAATATTAGTGTTACAATATGTTCAAAAGAAAACAGTATTACATATTAAATAATTAATAATAATCATATAACTAATTTTAGTTAAAATTCTAATGACTGGCGTTTATTGAATACTTATTTGATTACAGATTTAAAATCAGATGGATGGATCTATAAAACATAGTTCACACTTGAGTTAGTAAAATTATAATATATTTATGACGTTAGGAGAAATTGTAATTGGAATGTGTTGTTAAAAAAAGGCTTGCGTACATGAACATTTTTTTTAAGCAAAGTATTCTGCTCTCTGATTTGTCTGATAACTAAGACACTACACTTATTTTTTTAAGTTTTTCTTATAAGCAATCCTATAGCTAATGCATCCACGTACTTAATTTTTTTGTGTTGATTAACAGATATTTGAAAATAATTCATCAGTGGTTGCATATACTAGAGCGTTACCCTCACATAGAGTGCATTGTTGTTGTTGTGGAGGCTGGGAAACGCTACGAATTTAGGCTGGATGTATTGAGGGGTGTTTTTTCTTAACTATTTCCACCATCAAACCCTCAATTCCTTATTTACCAAACTTCCCTTATAATTAAATAAAATGTCTGTGTACGGCAGTTATATTTCCTCTCCTTTCAAGCACTGAGTTCAAGAATAGTCCATGCTTGTAGGTGATTGGCAGGATGAGGAGGAAACGGTCACGTGACCGTCTCCAAGGGACGCCGCAGAGCTCCGAGGTCAACCTCACAGCTGGAGACTCCTCGGACGATGGTCTCATCAACGAGGTGAGTCCTGTTCTTTATTCAGTTGGGAGATTGGAGCCTGTCTCATCAACGAGGTGAGTCTTGTTCTTTATTCAGTCGGGAGATTTGAGCCTGTCTCATCAACGAGGTGAGTCCTGTTCTTTATTCAGTCGGGAGATTGGAGCCTGTCTCATCAACGAGGTGAGTCCTGTTCTTTATTCAGTCGGGAGATTGGAGCATGTCTCATCAACGAGGTGAGTCTTGTTCTTTATTCAGTCGGGAGATTGGAGCCTGTCTCATCAACGAGGTTAGTCCTGTTCTTTATTCAGTTGGGAGATAGGAGCCTGTCTCATCAACGAGGTGAGTCTTGTTCTTTATTCAGTTGGGAGATTGGGGCCTGTCTCATCAACGAGGTGAGTCCTGTTCTTTATTCAGTTGGGAGATCGGAGCCTGATGTGACCAAGATAGAAAAATGGTCTTAAAGGGTTTATGTTCTAGTCTTAATGGTAAGTCACCACAGGCACTATTAGCCAAGGTATGGTATTTTACCGTCCTGCCTTACTACCCATCCGGGATCTACGCTTTTAAATAGATTAATGGACTAGGGGGAAGAAGATCTAGTTTAGTGGAAATGTTATCACATTTACGTGGAAGAAGATTGGTAAACCATGCAAGTAAAACTATCCTCAACACACCCGACGGGGATTCAAACCTCTCTTATCCTCCCCCCTCCTCATTACAGGTATGTCAGACTAGATTATATTGACAACCAGTCCGTGTGTCCACCAGTACGAGTCTCTGGTGTGTTAATTAAAAGAAAGCATATGATCTTATTGTTTTCTTTATTATTCTTATAAAGCAGCTAACACCATCCCCACCCACCCCTGCTCCCACCTCAGAATAAATGTCAGACTCAACTAGTTTGGTTTATCAGGGAGGAGGCTGGAGATCGAATCTTGACCAGGCGTTCTGGTTCATCCTAAGTTAATTATTACTTTCTCTTCACCCAAAATGCGAATACATTTACTTACTCACCTAGGTTAATCAAGTTGAAGCACGGTGTTTGAATTTACATTCAGGTAAGTCAAAATTAAGTGGTTTTGAATATAAATAAGAATGTAAAAGTTATATAATTCTTTCACAACTATATCTACATGACATTATAGATATTATAATGTAGCAATTTATGAATAGATTGTGGCTTCCCGCCTCCCCTAAGATGCTTCTTTTCAAGGATGGTCGTTAAGAAATGATTGAGAATAGTGAGACGAGATTGATTTTAAGACATTTTGTTGTAAAAAAGTACTTGAAAGAATGTATAACAAATGTATAGACATAGACTAAGTGGATTATAGATATGTCTAGAATAAGAGATAGGTTCGAAGTGAGACCGTCGTTTTAGCATTCCATATTAGTGTAAGCAGGACCTGGGTCGATACCCGGGAGGTCTGTACGTCTCCACTGATGCCCGCCCACGCCTCTAAATGGTGAATTCGCTACACGAGTTCTATCTAGGTCAGTTAACTATACATTGGTCGTAATCCTCTAAGTTAATTCCTTACATCGGGCCTCCACCACTACGAGATGACTTTGAACTCCTACAATAGTCACTCTACTGATGAGTCACATGAGTTAGGCATAAGACTAGTGTTTTTAATCAACAGGATGGGGCCTACTACCTCTCAGAGGTCTAGTTCCAGACCAATCAACAGTAATTGCGTCTTTTTGAATTAGAAACATTATTGTTTTAACACATGCGGTAACGAACTTACTCAGCACTCAATAATTAAACATAATTTATTATATATGTTATTCAGAATTTGTGTAGTGGTTTCAATATTGAATGTTGTTGCTGCTGATAGTGTACTTTGACAGTATTTACATTACAAAATGTGTTAGAGAGATAAGTCATCAGCAAATATTTTGGAGGCTGTTAGAAAATGCTTGTATATAAACTGTAATATTCAACTAAAATAAAATAAACTTAAGGGCTATTTTATAAATTTTTATTGATTTCCTCCTATCCATTCTTTCTATGTCACATTATTATATTTTTATCTCTTTTGTCGTAGATAAATCTTTATACCAAGGCCGTAGCCAGACAAACATTTGGGGTTGGAGGGGTGGGGGGTTTGGTGGGCCCATCCCCAATAGTTGGAGGATAGAAAAAAATTATAAATGATAAAAAGTTCTAGAAGCTATCTGAAGTGTATTTTATGGCAACATAATCCCAAACTACCGAAGACTAGGAAAAACTATAAATATTAAACAACTCTAAAAGCTCTATGAAGTGTTTTTTTATGGCAACGTAGCCCCCTAGCTCCCAGAGGCTAGGAAATATACATATATATATATATATAAACACCTCTAGAAGCTCCCTTAAGTTTTTTTTATAGTAACATGATACTCTAACTGCCGGAGGCTAGGAAAAATCTATATATTTAAACACCTATAGAAGCTATCTTAAGTGTTTTTTATGCAAACATAACCCCCTAACTGTCGGAGGCCAAATCAAATTCTAAAAACTAAACAGCTCTAGAAGATCTTTAAATTGTTTTTATGGTAACATAACCCTTCACTGCTGGAGGCTAGGACAAACTCTAATTATTAAACACCTCTGGAAGCTCTCTAAAGTGTTTTTTTATGACAACATAACCCCTCAATTACCGGAGGTTAGGAAAAATCTATATATTTAAACATCTCTAGAAGCTCTCTAAAGTGTTTTTTTTATAGTAACATAACCCCCTAACTGCTGAAGGCAAGGAAAAATTCTAAATATTTAACACCTCTATAAGCTATCTGAAGTATTTTTTTATGGCGACATAACACCCTAACTGGTAAATACTAAGGAAAATTCTAGAAGCTATCTGAAGTGCTTTTTATGGTAACACAGCCCCCTAATTTGTACTTGTACCTTAATTTTGATATTGTTTGAACCATAAATAAATTTCATTTATATTTTGTTCATAAAAATTCGGGAGGGGGGAGGGGAGGTTTGAACCCCCAAAATCAGCCCCTGACCACAGCTTTGACTTTAGACCTAATGCTTGCAGCTTCACTTTACAAATAGACACAGGAACTTGAACACCTGCACGCTGAGCAATATAATATTTTCCCAGCTTCGCTAGGTGATAATACCACACTAATCTGCCGAATGTCCTCGAACCTTCCCGGAAATTACCAATTACACAAACATTTGTCTCGTGATGCTCTCAAAGCGAAGAAAATATCCTCCAAGAAGAATTGTTCTCTTGGCTTCAATTAAAATCATCTTGGTGTGGTGTGGTGGTAAATATGAGGAAACAATATTTTTTGTTTGTTTGAGCGCTTCGGCCCGATTCGATTCGTTTAGATGTGAGAGGTTCCCTTTCCTGATACTTTCACATTAGTGTAATAATAATTATTATTATTAGCACCGCGTCTTACTACCCGTTCGGGTTATACGCACTTACGCTAATGTGCAATGGTAGGGTGATTGTGAGATGAAATGGAGGACCTACAGTTTAACGTGGAATCCGAACCACGGTGGAGGCCTGGCATTCCTCACATTCACAAGTTGTGATTATAGTGTAATAATGATTAATGCGTGTAATCGGGATGGGTTTAAGATTCGGTGGGGGATATAAAACCTACTTAAGACATTCGAGGACGTCAGAATTTAGTGTGCGCTTGGTATTTGATCCCAACATGAAATATTGGGGTATATTCCACAACAAAGTATGCTGGGAGGAGGGATTTCAACAAAGGACTACCTACTTTCTATCCAGGACAACATAAATAATAGAATAGTACTAAATAATACAGATCGACAAACACATAGCTAATAATTAATGCTTGATAGCTTCTATCCACTGTGAGCTTATTTCCACTATAAACACTTCATATAAATTTCTCTTACTCCACTGGAATTCCTTGGAAACCTTAAATGATTGATGGTCATTAATTAATGTTAACAACTTAGAGTTTAGGCAGGGACACTAATGGATGAATTTGAAAATGAGAGTATTGGCTAGAAACATACAGTGAAAACGTGTAAAAAATTATCCATGAAAATGTTTCCATCCGAGGAAGCAACTACTTTACTTCATTAGTCGTACCCGTGTATCTAGACCAGGCTCATTAAGTTTAACATTTGGCCTTCCTCTCACTAAGCTGTGAGGATTAACTTGGTTGTTTGAAAAATGTGTACAGAGTGTACTTTCCACATTACTTTGAATGATTGCACAATGACGCTATCTTATAAGATAAGCCATTGTAGAAACAAGCCAGTGGCGTTTGTTAACTTTCAAGGTTAACGAAGTTTACGAAGCGGTCTATTTTAATATCTAAATAAATATAAATTTTGTTAGAGTAATTTTGATTCTTTGTAACACGCATGTATTGAATATGTTGATTATTGTTTAATAGATCAAGCGGATATTACTATCTAAAGGTTATTGAATGGAATAATATTTTTGATTACTTAAGCTATTTACTGAGATGGTTTGTAACTAATTTCCAAATACCTCCAAGAATTGTTGTTATTAAGAGTTAAATAAGATAGTCTACACTAAAATCCATCATGAGAAACGTTATATTTATGAAGAATTTTGATTTTTATAAAACTTTGAAAGATTATTTGTATAAAAATTACATTTTTATTTCTATCAGTATAGATGGCACGTGAATTAAATGCACCTTTCATCTAGACTAGTTTGCCAGTAACGGTACTTATTGGGTGTATTTATAAGGTTTTTACTAAACATTATCCTACTCTCTCCTCGCACAATTGCGGGTAAGTTTCTCCTAAAATTTTTCCTCCTCCATATTGATTCCAGTGATGAAAATATTTTGATACGACGATTAGTAGAACGTAAGGAAAAATAATTAATTACCAAATTTAACAACCATAAAATAAGATTTTGTTGATTAAAAATATTCTTAGCTAATAATGACGGTTTATACCTACTAGATAGTCTCATTTAAACCAATAATTATTAAAATAATTCATGAGTACAATTTTTACTTTCTCTCTATCTTACAGGTAGAGAAAGTATGGTGATCTTCAAAAAATTCGAACTCGAGATTTTGATGAATCTTGACGTTTCATGACTCTCTGAATCCGAAAAAGTGGTTTTTGAATTTCCGTCT